>PVIR01013787.1:0-41606 GCA_004026965.1 Petromus typicus
TCAATGTAAAATAAGGTGAAAGGGGACAATGTTGAGATTGTAACAAAAAAGTAAGGAAACAAATTTTATGTATATGGGGGGGTGGTAGGGTGGGTAGGGCTATGGGAAAAAATGAGAATTAAGTTGTGTCTTACACTGGTACAAATCCCCATTATGGAGTGCAATCATGATGTGTATATTTAATGTACCAATAAAGATTTTAAAAAAAGGAAGAGGAATAAAATGTTTAATCAGAAATAGAATCTTCCTTAGCAGAATTCAAGCTACAGGAGAAAGTTGTCCTGTGTCTTTGAATAATAGTCTAAAAGTAACTATATATTGCTTAAAAGTTCATTTTTAAAATGTATGAATATCTAAAAGAGAATCTTTAAAGTTGGATTTTTTGAGACAGGGTCTCACAGTATAATTCAGGCTGGTCTTTAATTTTCTATGTAGCCCAGGCTGGCCTCAAACTCATCGCAATTCTGTCTCAACCTCCCACGTGCTACCCTACCTAGTAGGAATGCTATGTTCTTATGTTTTGTTAAACTTACATTTAACTGTATTGTTGAGATCTAAAATATCAAGGAAAAAAAGATGCTATAAAGCAGTACTTTTCAAAGTGTGACTTCCAATATGATAAACTAGGACTTAATGTTGGCTTCACACAACAATGGAATACACTAGCCTCCACCTAAGGTAAGATTAATTTTAACTTCCCGAAAGTATTCCAGGTAAACTGACCAGGACAGCAAGGTCTACAACTAACTGGATCTTGAACCACATATTTCTCTAAGCAGATTGGGTGGTTGTGTTGGAGAAAAGTGTAAGGCTCAGAGTGAGTTGCAGAATAATACAGATACTCTGGTGTAATTTATATAAGATTTTAAACCATACAATAATATATGTTCAGGACATAAACATATTTAACAAAACCTAAGTTATTCTAACAAATATAAGCAATGTAAAAGATGGGAACAAAACATTAAATTGATCAAATGTATATCTACCTCAGGAAAGAGTGTACAGAGTTTCAATTGCATTTCTAACGTTCCGTTTTAAACTATGGAGTGATTACATGGGTACAGAACACGTTCGTATTCATATCAGTGCCACTGCAATTGTATGCATAAACAGGCCTGATATCTAAACTTTTGATGGCACAGTGAGTGAAAGGGAAACATCTTCTGTACAACACGTGGTTAAGGTTACTCCATATCAGCTGGCTAGCATTAATATTTTTCCATATGTCATGATAGCATAATTTATATCTTACAGTATCCTCCCTATATCAGGAATCCCTGTATGTTGGATGGCATCTGAAAGGATTATTTTTTTCTATAATAAAGTATCAAGTATCTCTTAATACAAGTCGGCCTGAGCCAAGGCTGTGAAAAGAGGACGATGCATGCTTGCCAAGCTCCTTCAATTCTTCCCAGTGCCTTCCTCTTCATTAGAAGACAAAGAATGAAGTCAGGAGGACTTCTGTCCTCTCTGCAATGCCACCATTATCACCAGGTATTTAATAATCAGCATTATCCACTGTCACTCCCTACAGAGACCCAATTTCCCTAGAAGCAGCCCAACTTCCAGATCTTTTTGGTTTTTATTATAAAATAGGTACATTTCATATACATATCAGGATCACATTCAACAATGACAATTTGTACCAGCATATGACATGACTTGACTCTCATGTGTTCCCATTCCCGTATTCCTCTACTCGCTGCCTCCTTTCAAAATTCTGGTCCCACTTCCTCAAGACCATGCCATGAAGTAATATTTGGTTAATGGTACTAACTTTGTGACAACATGTTAACATTCTATGCACTTTCCTCTGAAAGTTCCTAGGAAATGATGCTAAGATGGGAAATTTCAGACCTGTGGGCAAAGTAGGAGAAGAAAATATTGGAAAACTACGTCATACCAGGTGATAAAATAGCAACCTGGGGTTTACATGTGGACTCTAACTTCCAATAGTTTCTTTAGTGTGAGTTAACCACAAAGCAAACACACTAAGTATAACACTGCTGTAATTTCTGTAATCTCATACACACTGACTCCATTCTAATTGTCAAATTAAGGCATTTTTCCTGAGAAGTTCCCTCTCAATCAAAATATAATTATACCCTCTGCCAACAGGTGATTTAATAGTGCCTAAAGAAATTACCATCCCTACTGTAGACTCGTACAACCCCTGTGGAGATCAGTTTGGAGATTCCTCAAAAAGGTAGGACTGGAGGTTGCATTTGACCCAGCCATTGCCCTGCTAGGTATATACACACAAGAATTAAAAGATTCATATCACAGTGACATATGTGCACCCATGTTTATAGCAGCTCATTTTGTGACTGCTACATCTTGGAAACAACCCAAATGTCCATCAACTGGAGACTGGATAAAAAAGCTGTGGTTCTTCTACAGAATGGAGTATTACTCTGCCATAAAAAATGGTAAGTTTGAATCATTTCTACTTAAATGGACATACCTTGAGGATATCCTCATAAGTGAAATAAATAGGGCACAGATAGGTCCATATCGCATCTTTTCTCTGGTATGAGAAAATAAAGACGTAAATGAGTCCTAGCATTGTATGTTATATATTGTGAAATAGAAAATGCTCAAAGTAAAACAGGGTGAAGTGGTAAAAATAATGAGATTATAACAAAAAAGAAAGGAAACAAATTTTATGTATATAGGGAGGTGGTATGGCTATGGGAAAAAAAGGAGAATTAAGTTGTGTCTTATACTGGTACAAATCCCCATCAGGGAGTACAATCATGATGCATATATGTAATGTACCAATAAAGATTTCAATTAAAAAGAAATTACCATCACTGTACAGATACTCAAAACTTAGCTAATGTATTAGACCCCTAATACATTAAAGGCTCAACTATATCATAAACACCACCCTACAACTTAACATTTGGTTTTTCACCTTGAATGATTAACCAATGTAAAGAAAGCAAGTTATTCTCAGCCATCTAATAAAAGAGTAAAACAGAAAGCTATAACTGGTAAGGAAGCAGTATATACTCATTTTAGCCAGGACAGGGAAATGTTTAATATTTTGTGACTCCATTTTTATCTCTGCTTAACTGAAATTACAAAAGTAGTTGTTTTGTCTTCTTTTATCACAGTCACAGAATGAAATTCTCTGGCGTTATTATTCTTTG
The DNA here is from genome assembly GCA_004026965.1 of Petromus typicus. NCBI lineage: Eukaryota > Metazoa > Chordata > Mammalia > Rodentia > Petromuridae > Petromus > Petromus typicus. The sequence goes on from PVIR01013787.1 coordinate 3,159, forward strand.
GGATTATTCATGTCCAGTAGAAGAATAAGATGGCCCAGCTAAAATGGCCTACCAGGCCAGATCTGAACATCAAGAGCTGCTTATTTCTTCTTTCTCAATATGTAGTCCTTTTTCCTAAGTAGACCGTAAGACCCATTGCCATAGATGGCAGTACCTATTTAGCTGCCCCTGGCCAGGTCTTGTATAAGGCATTGCCCATAAGTTTTAGTAAATAGTTGCTGGGTTATTGGGGTCAAGAGGACAAGCTGATTTGAGTTTCAGAGACCCTGAATTCATGACCATTTGCCTCTTTGGTTAATTAAATTCCTACCATCCAGTTGTCCTCTAGAGTTTTGTATAAAAGGAGCACATTTGTCTCAACTTCAGAAGGAAGGTCAGTGCTGTCTCCTCCATTAAGCAGAAGGACCATAACAAGCCAGTGAAAGCTTGAGGCTCTTGTTTCCTCACTTGAAAATAGAGTTGAGCTGAAGTTCTGAAATTTGAGAAGAATGAGTTTTCTCTTGCATATCTTTTACCTTTATAGAAAGCACTGAAAATTACTTAGGTATACACTAGCAATATATATAGTTCTTCTTTATGTATATATATGTGGGGAGGATTAGTGTAAATATTCCAAAGATGTCTAGAAAGAAAATATAAAATAAAATTTCTCAAGAGAAAATCTAAAACAAAATTTTCAAGTTTACAATACAGTCAAAGCCCAAAAAAGGAAATATTGGTAGGGTTTTGTTGTTTTGGGGATCAAATTCAGGACCTTGCACTTGCACAGCAGGTGTGGCATCACTGAGCTAAATTCCTGGTCGGTGTTAGGCTATTTGTAACATAAAAATGAAAAAATGTACATGTACAAACATTAATCAACTTAGAGTATAATGGCAAAGAAAGAAAATATTTTCAAGAAGTAGTTAATATTGTAAATGCAATCTTACTTCATCCCATGTACCTATCTTACTGACATGACTGAAGGCAGAGCATAAACTAAGGCAGTGTTTAGTGTGGCTGGGGGAACTCTTTCCTCCAAAACCAGATCAGATGATTCTCTGATGCCCCGAGAAACCATCTGATCACTTCTCTCTAATAATCAAAGGGCTAAGGAATATCATTACTTATCTAATAATATGCACAGATAGTGTTTCATGATGTGAAAAGGATTTTCATTCCATTATTTTATTTATGCTCATAGCAACCTTGTGAAGTAACTAGGGAATCAATTTTTGTAGATTTAGAGATGATAAAACTGAAGCCTATAAATAAATCATCCCCCACGTCACAGCCATATATCAGAGCCAATTGTAGGCCTCAAATTGGGATTCTGCCTCAGTCTTGCAGTCTTTACGGTAAGGATTTCTACCTTTGTTTCTGATTTAAAGCAATAATTTATGATAATACCATGCTCTGCTCCTAAGATGGGGTGAGGAGAGAAATAAAATTAGTGCAATTTCATTGAGAAAGGAAAAGTGTCTTTACTTACTTTGAAGGGATTTAAATAAATCTTTCCAAAATACAATATATGAGATATATTACAAAGTTTAAAAAAATTTAGTGTTACATTTTTTACAGAATAAGTAAAACGCCAAAGTTGATTTCTGTTCAGAATCACACTACAAATAATGTTTCTTAAAATCAACGAAACGTCTTATTCCTTTGGTTTAGAAATATCCTACAAAACAATGAAGTGGTACCTTTAAACAAAAGGTATATCTCTTTTTTTACTGTTTAGAGGCATAAAGTGAATTTGGGGAATTCATTAAAAACTTCAGTGTGTGTCGCCGCCTCTTCAGCTCTCAGTTCTGAATGCCTTCAATTCGCCGTTACTTGTCCTTTACACGCAACCCTAAACACTTTACATCCGGATTTTTGTCACTTTTTCTTGGGAAGTATTTTCTACTATTGAAGTCTGAGCTACTATTCTTACTTGTGTGGGGCATTCTCAGTCAAACATTCCGGAGCAACTTGCTATAAACGTACCTCGCGGTTGCCTCCACATTACCTCCACATTGGCTCACTATACTTTTGTTGATAATTGTAAAATGAAAAGGGCAGAACTGATGTGGACCTGTAAGATAGCCTTGGTTACTTTGTTTTCAGACTGTATAAATACTTTGTCTTTTACTATCGCCAAAAGTATTTTAAAAAAAAGTAAGTAGGCGATTGTGAGTAATCCTGGCACTTTAGGGTGCTGATCATTCATTGAGCGGGGAGGACGTCAATCTTCACGTCTCCGCGAATGAGTGCAGAGCTCATTGTGACCCTCACGACTCTGCCCGCCCACCGAGCGTGGTAGATTTGCCACCTATCGGAGCCCTTTAGAAGCGTGTTTGTCGCTCGGTGTTCGGCTCGCTCTCCTGCTGTTCCAAGCGTGGGGCGTCTCCACACGCTGAGGTACGACAGGGCTGTCCCCAGTGTGGCTCTTCCTCTGACGCCCCCTCCTCCGTCCCTCGTACTCACTGCCACTGGTCTCCATCAACAGGTCGAGCGCTCCGTCCGCATGGCTTCCCGCCATCTGTCAGTGGTGAGCCACCAGGGCCGTCGTGGTCGCGGTCGCGGTCGCGGTCGTGGTCGCGGTCGAGGCCGCGGTCGAGGCCGCGGTCGTGGTCGCGGTCGTGGCCGCGGTCGCGGTCGCGGTCGCAGTGACAGCGGTGGTGGCCGCGGGCGCGGGCGCGGGCGCAGCCGAGGCCGTGCTCACAGTCACGCCCGCAGCAGCGGTGGCAGTCATCTCCGCGGGCTCCTCAGTCGCTACAGCTTCGCCCGCGGCTTTGGGCGCTGCGCGGGCCGCCCGCTGCACATTCGCTGGCGGGCCCACCGCAGGGCCCCGCGGGGCGCCGGGGGTGCAGGCGCAGCTCCCCCCAGCACACCGCGCCCCGTGCTGCTCGCCGCAGAGGACGAGGACTCCGTCCAGCTGGACCTGGCCCAGTGGGTGAGCCCGCGGGAGGCGGCGGCGGGGCGGCGGGAAACACAGCGACAGGCCCGTCCTCTCAAGGCCGGGGCCCTGAGGGAGCAAGGGACGCCAGAGAACATGAGGTGTCCACGGAGCCGAGAGGGGGCATCCAACCGAGTCGGGACGCCATTTGGCCCCGAAACTTCCGACTGACACACATTCCCGGGTCTGCTCAACTCATCCTCCAGGGCAAACACTGTGAGGGCCACCTCACGGTCTGTCCCTACCGGGACCACCAGGCTCTGCTGCCCGCCTTCCCTCCTCCGCTGCCCTCCCTTCCCTTCTCCCCTCCCGCTCCCGCCTCAATTTTTAAACTGATTTTATTTGTGATCAAAGTGTATATACAACGTACACCATCAACACTGAGAATCCATACAGGAACATGACGCATCTTAATTCTCATTTTTTTACCCATTCCCCTGCCCTCTATACAACCCCTCACCCACTGTATACACGTTTTGTCTCTTTTCTACCATCCAATTTTTTCTCTCCCTTCTTGACTTAACCCTACTCCTCCCTTTTCCCGTTTCTTTTTGAGCATTTTCTTCCTATTTCACTATGCTTATCATACAGTGCTGCTTCGGGCTCCAGTGGCACCAGGGCAAGGGTGAGGGGGACGGCATGGGTCTGGGCTGGGCCTGATCCTGAGCTGGTTGCAGGCACTTACCTCAGGCCTGGATCCGGTCGAGGCATCATTATACCAAGCACGGAACACAGCACCAGTGCCACCGAAGGAGGAGCCAGTAGACCAGGAGTTCACACTGGTGATCACGGATGTCCGAAGTGAGTAACCAGCGGGGCTGTGGACGGAGGGGCAGCAGCTGGGAGAGAAGACCTGCTTGACGGAGCTGGTGTGAGGAGCGGAGGGGGGACTGGCCACGGCTGTGAGTGGGGAAGCTGTGGGTTGGGCCTTTCTTCAGCTTAAGGCTGCAGTTTTTTTGTTTTATTTTGTGTTTGCAAGGTAGGCACTGTGCCACTTGAGCTAAATCCCCAGCCCGTTTTAAGCTTGTTCCTAGTTACTTCAGTGCATTGCTCCCCATAAGGGTACCGTAGGATGCCGTTACAGTTTATGCATTGGGTTATTTTTCCATATGTGACTGACCAAAAATACTATTATTGTTCACTAAAGCAATAACTCAATATCAGTTTGACAACTGGACTAAAGATTTTGACCATGAGAAAGAAAAAAAAGTGGAAAAAGAAGAAATAGCAAATCCATGGGTTGAAGGACCTGAAAAGTGCCTGGACCCAGCAGATGACAGCTCTTAAAACCCAGGTATAAATCCCAGCATCTGACACCGATATGTGTTTAGAAAACTGGCACAGGAAGCAAGAGCTACAGTGCATGGGCCAGGTACTAATCGAGCCTTCATTACTTGGCCACAGAAATGCAGTCTCCTGTACCAACTAAGGAACAATTTTTAGAATGTGACTACTGATAAATATCAAAAGCTTAGGAATTTTAAGTAGGATCACATTTAATAGTTAATACCTTAATATTTGTTCAGTTGTACACTTTTCTATCTCCATCAAAAAAAAAGAAAGTCATAGTACAATCACTTATCACTGAACTGGTAAACTTGTAAGGTATATCTTACCTTTCAGTGAATTTAAATGATCAACATTTTTTTGTTGTGTGAGCCAAGGTCTTGCTATGTAGTGTAGGCTGGCCCTGAACTCAGTAGGTAGCACAGGCTGGCCTTGAACTCATGATGATCCTACTGCCTCAGCCTCCCAAGTGCTGGAATTACAGGCATCTGCCACCAAGCCCAACCCTTTTTTTTTGCTCTTTTTGCATTTTCAAAATTATGCATTTCATCATGGCCTCTTTCTCGTATGGTACATATGAAAACCAAGCATCTGGAAGTAGAAAAAAATATCTTTGCAACTAGAACAGGATTTTAATGTTGGAAAGATTAATTTAAATACCAGAATATCTTTTCCAATAAAAAAAAAGAACAACAACAACCCCCCCACACACACACATGCACTTACACACTTCCAGGAATTTCTAGTGTCAGGCCAGAGAGAGACAAGGTGGGTGTGATCAGATGACACAAACATCCTGATATTTCACACTGCTTATTGTAAAAGGACACATGTTCTCTACATGTTGGGATAAATGCAGAAGGTACATGTATGGGGTTGAGTACTGTCTTACATTCAGAAAGTCATCTGTGGTGATTAATGCTCTACAATTGTTCATTTTCTCTCATTCTGCAGTTAAGAAGAATAAAAAGAAGATGGAAGAAGAAGAATCTGTTCACACTTTTCAGCATCCCATGGGAAATTTTAACACTCTGAAATTTTAATACTGTAAAATGCGTTACCCCAAAAGTTAAATAATATTCCAAAGTTTATTATCCTAAAAATGATATTCAATGACAACTGCTTTTTCTTCTGTGCTTTATAAGTATACTAACAGTGTTTAATAAAGCTAAAAAATGTTTAAATGGATACACAGTAATATGTAGACTTTATTTAGCTAAATAATCTTCACTCATCTCTCATATCTTTGTTTTGGTCACCTTACATTCAGTGAAAGGTAAATATGTTTTAAATTATTATATTTAGCACAAAATAAAATCTCACATTTAAAAGCAATTTTTATAAAGAAAGATATGGGGTCTAGCCTTTACAGCTATGTTAGTTGACTATTTAGTTTCCAAGTTTGTCTCTTTGAGGTATATTTAGATCAAACTTGGCCCTTACACTTTAGAGGCAAGCATAGGAAACACTGAGCTAAATCTCCTGCCCAACAGCCATGCTAGTCACTAGCCAAGCATGGCTTATGAGCACTTGGACTGTGGCTAGTCTAATTTGAAATGTGTTGTGTGAAAAATATTGTAGCATATCTTACTAATAATATTTCTACTAACTATATGTTGATGTAATAATACAGTGAGTTAAAATAATAGCTAAAATTTTCCAAACTCTTTATTGTTTACTGTTTTTTATTATTTACTTTATTATCTACTACCATACACACGCTATGTGTGTATTGCACTAGATGTGTATTGGACAGTGCTATTCTAATGAAGCTTTGAAGGAAATTTAATGGATGTCCCAAATTGCCTGTTGGCTACATGGTGCTGCTGAACTTGGGCCTATACTTTGTCTTACAGTGCTGGTTCTCAAAGTTTAGTCCCACAACAAGCATTATCACATTACTTGGGAATTCCTAGGCTCTACCCAGCACCTAGGGAATCAGCAGCTCAGGTGGAGCCAGCAGTCTGTGTTTCTACCAGCTCTCCAGGAGATTCTAATGCCCCTAACATTTGGGAACTTCTGGTTTTGAATGATCAGGGAAGGAGCTGAGACTGACCTGAAGTAGGACTAGCCTTAATCACTGGCCTGGAACTATTGTAGACAAACTGAACCAGATGACTAGGGCTGGGCCAGGGGAGAGACATGGGGGACAAAGACTGGGGGTGTTAGCAAAAGAAAGATTCACAAGGTAAAAACCTTGTTGAAAAGGATATAAATACGATACCATATATATAAAATCTAGGTGAACATCCAAATGACCACTGGACCTGGATTGTGGATGCCTGTTAAAGACTGAAAGGCATTAATGTGAGAGTTGCATACAAATGTAGCAAACAGAAAGATGAATGTTGGAAAGACAAACACATCTAGGACAGGAAGGGAGGATTCTATTAGGGAAGGTTCCGTGTGAGTTTCAACTCTTATTTGTGATGTTGCATTTGGTAAGCTGAATGGTAGGTACATGGAAGTTTGGTCTATAATTTTGTGTAGTTCTAAAATAGCACCAAAGAAGGAAAAGAGAACAATTCTTTCTACACTATTTCAGCAAGACTTAGAGAACTGCTAGAATTTTAACACCTATAATGGACCTTTTAGATCATAACGAAGGTACATGGGCATGACAAATCATGAAATAAAACATGCTGTATAGTTAATTTAAATCTGGACAACATGCGCCCTCCCACACATGCTGCACTCTCGTTCTGACCCTTGGTAGTATCTGGCTAGCCAGGCTAAATATCTGGTCAAGAGCCCATTCTGTGCCTCACTACATGCCACTCCGGCTTCGCTGGCTCTTGGCTTCCGAAGATGATCAGGATTCCCCGCTGGCCCTCAGACTTAGACTTAGATGCTGAGCCATGCTGGAGTCCCACCAACATCCCATCCACTCACCCCCTGACACACACTTTGTTCCCAGGTGTTCATAACTTTTTCGGGGCATGTTTCCCAGAGCAGTGCCCACCTGGAAACTGTCAGCTCAGTCAAGAACACACGCACGGAGGCCCTTCCTCTGCAGCACAGCCTCCGAAGGCTGCTTCAGTCCTCTAGAAGCCCCTGGGTCTGAGTGGTCACTATCCTATTAGACTTCCTTCCCCATGTCGCAGACAGACTGGGACAGACTACAAAACAGACTGCTGTATCTGTTGTGCATATAGGAAAGATCTAGGAAATGACAGAGAAGTTGAAACTTGTCAGAATATGCCTTTGAGAGTTTAAAAAATAAATTAATTTCTTCATTTAAAAACAGACCCTCATTAACTAGAAACTTAGAAAGTTCTGAGAGTGAGAATAACTTAATAGAGGTCCACTCCTGAACAAAGAGGAAAGAAAAGTGTAACAACATGCCAAAACTACCTGGGTAAAGAGCATCTACAGAAATGAACTGTTCCCTGTGGGACAACAAAGGGAATGCAACCCAGTCAGTAAAACACTCAGCATTGGGCTGGGAGAGCAGGGCAGTAGACAAAGGAGCACCTGACTAACATGCTTGAGATCCAAGGTTCCATCCCAAGTACTAACAAAAGAGCCCCAGCATTCTAACACAAAGGCTAAGATATTATATTAGAAAAAATAAACGTTATACAGAGAAAAGATAAAATATGCCATATGATCATCACCAGAACTAAGCATCCATTTTTTTTTCTGAGCAATTCCACCCAGAATGAAGGGCAAGTTACAAGGCCAGGCCTACATTTTTGTTTGCGCAAAGAAGCCCCGAAGTGACAGGCAGATACGGTGACACCATCCTGAGAAGCCACACTTGTGTCTAGGGAATGAACAAGGTCTGCTGCCCCGGCCTGTGAAGGGAGCTCTCTCCGGGCCTGGTAGGCTTGGGGTGGAATAAAGGACTCACGTGGAGAGGATGATGCATCTAACTTCCCCAAAGCCCAGGCGGGACACTAGGGTGGTCTGCAGCTTGGAAAGCAAAGCAGGAGAGAAACAGACTCTGGGGTAAAGGGTGACCCCATCCTTACGCCTCATTCTGGGCCATCCTAATGCAAGCTGTGTCGCCAAAGGAAAAGACGAGGACAGGGTGGAAAAGGAAGAGACAAACTGTCTGGCTGTTGCTCTCCCTTCATGAAGAGCAGCCTTCTCATCCCGACTTCCTCTCCTGCTCTGGCCTTCGGCCTTCCCTCTTCCTCGGATGAGGGGGAAGGGTCCCTGGGAAGGTGGGGGCTCTCTGCCCTAGCAAATCCAAGGACTGTCTGTGCCTCTCATGGCTTGAGGCTTCCAGGTAGCAGAAAGTTCACGTCTCATGGGATTTAGCATGGAGGACCTGCCTTAGGCTAAATCCTTGTAAAGCAGAGACTTCTGAGGGGGAGGGATGGGAAGACGATCCATATGGAGTCTCCACCTCAAGGCCAGAGCCAGAACAGAGACCTTTTGGGGCCAAACTCAGGGTGGCCAGCTTGTTATCTGCCAGATGGAAAAAACAGCTCTTCACATCTGTAGAAGGCTGACTTCTGATAAGGACTTAAGTGCTTAAACAGCAGGATATACGGAATTGGAGGCACATTAACTTCCAAGCAACTGGGAAGGGTCCCAGTGGTGCTGGGATAAAGGGCCAGACCCTGATACACTAACCACTCAGAGGAGTAGAATAAGCTTCAGGAAATGTTTTGCCTGCCAGGGGGCTGCTCACTGTGGCCAGATCTGTCTTGGGTTGACAAAGAGGGAGCTCTGAATAAGTGCTTGGGGGTTACTGTCACCCAAGTGGAAATAAATGGGCGGCCCCAGGGAATATACAGAATGTATTTATAGGGGTAGTGAGCTGATAAAGGTAACTGATCTTTGCAAAACTTGGAACTAAACAGTAAAACATTTAACTAAGTTCATTGAAGTCCAAAATACAATCCTTAGGCCAACATATCTGAACTTTTCCAATACAAATACTTGGTTTAGGCAAGGCAAATAACAGCCTCTTAGTCATTTCAATGACGTGTTTTTGATCCCTACTTTAAAGGAAATTTTTGAAAATATTTTATACATCTATAACCATGGCATCACTGAGCATGGTGATACATGCTTATAATTCTGCATTTAGGAGGCTGAGGTAGGAGAATCTCTGTGAGTTCAAGGCTAGCCTAGGCTACACAGTGAGTTCAAGGTAACTTTATCTCAAAAAACAAAAACAAAAATAACGATAACAACAACAATAAAAAAGCCATAGCCCTCTCTAACACCAGAAAGATGTGTAAGGCAAATATAGACATTCTAGATCTTGAAGGTAGAAAAATATCATTATTAGTGACAGTTATTGTAAAACCTATGTGTTTCACTAAACATTTACCAAATTCCTCCATCATTTAAAGCACTAAGAGAGTAACAAAATAGAAAGGTTGAACTTTCCTCCTAAAGGACTTATATTTTCAGGGGAGCTAAACAATGTCCACTGACATAATAACTCAGGCTAGCATATGGTGAGGATTTAGGGGGAAGCAAATATAGAAAGTCTTTTTAGAGATATGATTTTAACCAAGGTTTAAGGGAAAGTTTTGGACTAGTTTTCCATGGTTGTACCCTGTCATTTCTACCATTAAATGGAAACCTTTTCAGGTTATATGGCTTTAGGTTCCTCACCCAATTCCACCTTGTGCCTAATTATAGGTCTTCAAAGGGAAAGGAGAAGGTTACTACTTCTGTTGATTGAAAGAGGAAGTATGATAGAGAAAGAGAATACATTTTCTTAAGAAAAACTGAAATTCTGAGTTATGCCACTTCCTAGTTTTAAAGAAAATCAAAAGTCATGAGTAGAACTGTAAGACCCAATTAATCACCTCCACCTTGTATCCTGTAACCTCTCTCTGAATCTGGAACTTGTCTGTCCACCGAACTGATGCTTGCAGCCACAAATTGTATGTTTTTAGAATGTAGTATTCTATAGTAACCAGTGAGCTAATCATTGCTATTGGCTTCTGTAAGGACTCGATTCTGCAGTTTAACGATAGAATGACCTAATCGCTCCTACATAGAAACCACCTGGCAACAAGTGGGAGGTAGTAGATTATCCCTTTAAATACTGTGCCCTAGTTTACCCATTTGCCTTCTTCCATATGGAAGCTGAGTAATAAAGCTCTTGGTCGGACTTTAAGATCATGTCGTGTCCTGAGAGATTGTCTCAGTGCGACTTGGTCCCAACACTGGAGGCCCCAGCGAGATCTCTGTGACTGACAGCATGGGAGCCTTGCTGCCGCTCGGGCCATCTTGTGTCTCTGTTGATTTTGAGGAGGCCACCTCGAGGCGTTCTGGAGCCCCAGGCCCAGTGGCCACAGATAGAGGCATGCAAGTCTTGGTTCTGCCAACAGGAGCTTTATCAGGGAAAAGCCTCTAGAGGTAAAAGACCTATGGTCTTTTCCTTGGGTCACGACAGGTTGGACAAGAGGAGGTCGAGCATGACATAATACTCCTCTGTCTAGGGAGCTCACTGTGACAGCAGGAGTCACCACTGGTTAGAGTGACACTGGGGGTTCAGGTCCCTTTTGTGGTCACTCAGGTAACATTTGTCTGGTGCAGTGTTCATCTTGTTTTGTGTTCAGTGTTGTCTTTGTCTCTGAGTAAAAAGCCTGGCTCACTGGTGTGGAGCCAGATATGAAATGTGAGTGCTCAATGGGCTACTTTTGGTCAGCTGGTAGCTTGTAATTATTTCTCTCCCTATAGGTCTTCTATGCCTTTGACCTTCACCTCGAGGAAGGCTCAGTCAGGGGGAAGATTTGTGTTACTCTCTAACATCTCTCCTTAAGCCTGTTTTACGGTAAAAAGAGATTGTATTCTGAGCCTGTGAAACAGTCAACTAAAGTCCTAAGAGTGTAGAGAGACCATACCCCTCCCTCAGTCCCAGGAGATGGAACTCTCAGTTGGAAAAAATCTCATTGCTAAGCAGCAGTTTCAAAGTAGCAGCAGACAAAACTCACTTTGGAGGAGTCTCCATGTAAGTGCAGCCTCCCAGGCTCAGATGTTACAAGGTGCTGAAGGGGCAGCTTGGAGATCCAAATATGGAAGGCCTAGAAAAAAGCTTTCCCTGAGGAAATATAAGAAAGATGCACAAATCAGAGAAATCTTACCAGCAGTCAGTTGAACAAGAGATGTTATTTAATATTTCCATTAAAGAAAAATCTACCAAAAGGAAAAAGAACCAGAAAGGCCCAGCAAAAACAAAGATGTTGCAAATTTGAGTGTGGTGCACATGCCTAAAATACCAGCACTCAGGATGAGCTACTTAGTGAGTCAAGGCCAGCCTGAGCTGCATAGTGAGACCCTGCAGAGACAGAGAGAGAGAGAGAGAGAGATTGAAATCCTTAGTGGTGAGACCTTGTATGAGAGAATGCAAGTTTGAGGTTGTGTCAAAGAGCTAGAGCTGGTGACACCATTGGCTTCTGAGGGTTTGTGCAAGTGACTGAAGTGACCAAATTCTGTAACACCTATACTGAAAAGCCGAATGAGCAAATGACACAAGAAGAGCCTTTGAAGGACCTGCTCTACCTGATCACTGGGAATGCTGATGAGATACGTGGAGAGAAGTGTAAGCATCACAGACAGGCAAAAAGGGGGTCAAGTTCCCTCTGAATGCCCATAATGTCAACTGAGTGCTGATTACTGAGGCTGTGAAGCCCCACATGCTGCTGACTGGGACCACGACCAGCTCAGAAGACCATGGATCCTAGTGGACACTGATGTTGCTGGGACAGAACTTTACTGCCACTGCACATAGTCCAGTTAGACAGTTGGAATACATCCAGTGTAACAAAGGTGCTAAATCAAACGTAGATCAATACCTGAACTGCATATTGAGGGTAAAAGGCAATGAAGGAGTTGTCAGCCTGGTTACAGAGCAGTCATAGATTTCTGCTGCCAATGCTACTGAGGAGCAATTCTGGACCCTTAGTAACTTGCTACCAGGACTGGTAGTCCAAGTCTGGGTACAGAGGATGACTCAGTTTGGCCTCACACTGAAGTCTTTCACATTTCACACAGGCTGGGATCCACATTGACTTCAGGCTCCCCAAACTCTTAGAACATATTTCTCAAATTAAGCATCCTCTGTGTGAATTCTCAGAGCAGAGCTGCACACTGAGCCTGAGCCCCATCTTCCTGCACCCTGAGTTTCCACTTTGACCTCTATTCCCAGCACCTAGGAGGGGCACTGGAAGAGGCTCCTGTCCAAGGATTTTTCCACAGTGCTGGCCAAGGTGACCAACATGGACAAGGAAGAACAGCTGATGCTGCTGTCACTGCAGGTGGCAGATGGCAGGCTGGAGGCTTCCTCGAGCATCAGCCTGCGCCCCATGAGTCAGTGTGTGTCAGAGCTACAGGGCATGCATATCCTCATGAGCAATCAAGACTGTTCTGATCCATACCCTGGCTGAGATGACTCCAGGAATAGTACTGGACCTGCGGATGCAGGAAGTGTTGGAAGATGGCTCTGTGGTGTTCCCTGGGGATCCAGCACCTGACCTGGTCCGGAGAGTTGACAGACACCACGAAGCAGGGAATGAGGTGAAATCCAGGCAGAAGAGCAAGATTGTAATCCTCCATGTTCATATGTTAAATGCCAGGCATAGTGGCTGAGGAGGCTGAGGCAGGAGGATTGCTGTGAGTTCAAGGCCAGAATGGGATGCATACTGAGTTTAAATCCAGCCTGAACTACACAGCAAGTACTTTTCTCACAAAATAAAAAATTTAAAAGGTAGTCCATGTTTCCTTTCACAAGGACTTAATGAATAGAAAGGTTTAAAAACTGGAAAAAAGGCAACAAATACCATATAATTGGGCAGCACTTGGAACCATCCTTTGGTCTATTTGGTCAAGACTGGCCACCTGGTAGCCTTCTTCCTAGCCTCTTACCTCAATGACAACTTTTGCTTTGACTCAGAGAATCTGCAGGTAGGACAAGGTATCTGCCTAGTCTTTAGTACCTCAGCACCAGGAGTGACTAGTCTTTTGGCCATTGAGGAGTCAGCTACTAAGAAGGTTCTGAGACAGAGTCAGAGGCTACTGAGACAATTGAGGATAAGGAGAAGAACTTAGTTTTGGCTACAGGGCCTAAAAGGAATCACACCCTGGACAATGGGGACAGGGTCACCAGGACTGTGAAATCTGTTAAGCCCAGCCATATGGTTTTGACTTTCCAAGATGATGTTATCCAATGTGTCCATGAATCCCACATCTCAGATTATGTTTTAGAGGTCACCTCTACTACTGCGAACCTGATGGTTAGGAAGACAGTGACTGCTCAAGTGATTGGTGGGCAGGAAGTGAAGATGTTTAAGTTCCTCCGAAAAAGCCACTCTAAATTTATTTGAAGCATCCCAGAGCTGAGTTTGGCCAAGCAACCTGGAGAAGGGTGGCCATGCTGCCCTGAGTACTTACGCAGCCAGCCCTCTGGGGAAGATTCAGCAGTTCCAGGCTGATCAGACAGTGACTTGCTTCTTAAAGAAGTACAATGTGGTTAAGAGAAAGCTTGAGGTAGACACTGCACTGGACATTCAAGGGAGAATACTCTTGTTGCTCCTGTCTCGGAGGGGCCACATGAGGTCTAGCAAGCCAAGTAGCATGCTTCTTGGCCTTGGCCCCTTAGTTGTGGGTTTGACCCAGTTCTCACATGTCTCTCGGTGGACCCTGTCCAAGATCTTTATAGCAAATATCTTCATCAAGGAAGGGTGCCAAGGCTGAACCACAACAAGAACCCTATAGATTTCTCATGCCTCTCCAGTAACATATGTACTGCCTCCTTTGAAATGCCACTTTGGAAGCAAGATGAGAGAATAGAGGCCAAGGAGAAGGACAAAAAGGGAGGAAAGGAGTCATAAAAGGAAAGAGAAGATGAACCAGTAGGGGGAAGAGGAGAGGAGCTGGCCAGGGAGGCAGAGAGCTGACAAGCAGGAGTACTAAATGAGAGAGGGCACCGGAAAGAGGGAGCAAGAGGTAGAAAAAGGCTAATCCACCGGAGGTGGACAACAGTGGTGTGGAAATGTATTACTGGGAAGAAGAAAAGGAGACAGAGGAGAGAAAGATGTTGCCCCACGGAATGCTGACCAAGCCTGCAGAAGTGCCCAGCTGTGATTCTCTTCAGATACCCTTTGGGACGAGGAGCTCAACTTTCTGACCTCAGCCTTGCCACCTCGGGGGAGAGAGTACCAACAACAGGATGGATGAAGGGTGAGTAGAAAAAGAAAAGCGAGAAGGAAAGGGAACTGGAGAAACAGGAGGCAGAGAAAGCTGCCCTTCGCTGAGGAGGCTGTTATGGACTTGAGAGGCAGATGGCATCCACAGATGACTTTGACTGACTAGTTCTGAGCTTCTCCCAACAGCTCCACCCTGTGGCTGCAGTAAATGACCTTCCGCCTGCAGGCCATGGAGACTGACAAGGCTGAGACTGTGGCCAAGAAAGCCCTGAAGATCATCTTCAGAAGGAGCAAGAGAAGCTGAATGTGTGGGTGGTGCTGCTGAACTTGAGAAACATGTATGACTCTTCCAAGTTCCTGAGAAATCTTCAAGGTACACCATTTAGTGCACTGAGCCTCTCAAGATCTTTCTCCACCTATCTGACATCAACACTAAGTCTGAGAAGTTCCAGGAAGCTGGTAGGTTGCATAAATGAATGCTGAAGTGTTTCTGGCAGGAGGAAGCTGTCTGGATCAAATATGGTACTTCTCTTCTACAGAGGAACCAGGCTCAGGCTAGTTTCCACGAGCTATAAGCTCTCAAATGTTTGCCTGCCAAGGTGCATGTGGATGTAAGCAGCAAGTATTCCCAGCTGGAGTTCCAGCTGGGAGATGAAAAATGGACCAAAGCCATTTTTGAAAACGTGCTGACCACCTCGACAAAACACACAGACATCTGCTTGCTACACATCAACATGACTATCAAGCATAGTGCCAGAAGGAATTCCAGGATATCACAGAGTGGGTTATTCTTCTCAATGTGGCCCTCAAGAAAATCAAGTTCTCCAAGTGCTATCTGGGCTATGAGAAGCTGCATGGCACTAAACGGCATGTGCCAGCAGTGAAGGCAAAGACCCTGAGGTCTATGGAAGCCAAGAGCTCAGTTCTGGAGGACTAGTGGCTGGAGCTACATAGAACATGTGAACAAGGCCAGCCTAATCCTATTCAAGCACTTGGGCACCTGCGGACTCTGTCTAAAGAACTACTTTTTCTGCAATATCCTTTCGATAATTCTCTAGGATGAAAAAAATCTAATATTGTTTATTTGCAAAAAAAAAAAATCCACTTCAGCGTCTTTTGTGACAAGAAATGGTGAGAATCTGGGAGAGCACTTGTAGGGTACAGAGGAAGGCTGAGTACTAGCATAGTGCTGGCACTTCCAAACCCTCTCCAATCTACTTGAAAGTGATTGGAAAGAAGACAGGCAGAGTCACTGGCCACCCATACCTACAAAAGTGTGGATTGGAAACTGGCAAGCTCTACCTACAAAATGAGTGAGAAACCATCTGAGGTCATTCTGGATCCTCTAGTTCCTTTACTTTCAGGTACTGAAGAATGTAAATCAGTTGTGGGGAATTAATTCAACTACTAGTTGATCTACACAAATCCCCAGGCACAACCACAGAGAAAAAAAAATCAGCACTCCACAAGTACTACAAGGTCTCCTCGTATTTGAACTAAGTTGGAAAAAGTAATCTGCTCAAATTGAAATTCCAGTTAAAAGAAGACTGCATTGATTCTGCATTGTTTGCTTCTGGTGTTAGTTTTTGCATGAGCTGAGAGGGGCATGTATACTACCAAGAGCACAGCGATTTTCCTACCTCAGTCTCGTGGTTACTAGAGTTATAGGTATGTGATGCAATAACTAGCAAATTCAACATGATTAGACAGTGGAGAAATGCAAATCAAAACAATGCTAAGATTCCATTATACTGCAGTCCGAAGAGCTATCATTAAGAACATATAGCCTTGCAAACGTAAGGTCCCAAGTTTGATCCCCTGAAAACCACATACCACAATGCAGGGTGTGATGACTCACACCCACCAGCAATCTGTACCACATACCACAGTGCTGGATGTGGTGACTTGCGTCTGTAATCCCAGCACTCAGGAGGCAGAGGCAGGAGGATTGTTGTGAGTTTGAGGCTGGCCTGGGCTACATAGTGAGTTCAGGGCTAGCCTAAACTACAAAGCAAGACCTTGTGTCAAAGAGAGAAGCAGAGAGAGAGAGAGAGAGAGAGAGAGAGAGAGAATCCACATGAACTCATCAATCATTCCAAACATTTCTAATAAGTTGAGTTTATTGGTACATTTTAGTAATATATTATGATCACATTCCTTATTGAGAATTTATACCTGTTCATGATATATCATGATTTTAATTCTTCCCATTCCCAGCCCTCCCTTCAATCCCCACCCCCCATATACATAAACTTTGTTTTTGTTTTATGCTTTGTACTATCAAATTTTTTCTTTCTTGGGCCGGGGATACAGCTCAGTGGTTCCGGCGCCTGTCTTGCAAGCGCAAGGATCTGGGTTCGATCCCCGGTAACCACATACCATACTGTGCATGGAGACTCACGCCCAGCAGCAATCAGTACCACATACCACAGTGCCGGGTGTGGTGGCTCACGCCTTGTCATCCCAGCACTCGGCAGGCAGAGGCAGGAGGATTGCTGTGATGTGAGTTGGAGGCTGAGCTCAGGGCCAGCCTGAACCACAAAGTGAGACCCTGTCTCAAAAAAACCTAAAAAAAAAATAATAAAATAAATATATATATATTATTATAAATATATATATTATTATAAATATATATTTATTATTATATTTTACTTATTTATATTATATATTATATATTATATAAATATATTTATATATTTTATATATAATATAAAAATATATTTTATATATTATATATAATATATATAAATATATTTTATATATATGCCTCTAATTTATGGTTCTTTACTGCTGAGTAATACTCCATTTTATTTTATTTTTTTAAAAAACACATCTTTTTTCTACTTTCCTGTTGATGGGCATTTGGGCTATTTCCACAATCTAGAGATTACAAACTGAGCTGCTATAAACATGGGTATACATATGTCACTGTGGTATGATGCATTTAAATCTTTTGTGACTATATCCAGCAAGGAAATAGCAGGATCAAATGGGACCTCTAATCCTAGTTTTGAGCAATCTCCACACTTATTTCCATAGTGGTTGCACCCGTCTACATTCCCATAAACTGTGGAGAAGGGTTCCTTTCTCCCCATAGCCACAACACCATTTATTATTGGTTGATTTTATGATAGCAGCCACTTTTAATGTATTTTTAATTTCTAATCAAAGTATTTTTAATCAAAATCCAGCATCTATTTATGACTAAACCTCTTACAAAATAGATATAGAAGAAATGTATTCCATTGAAAGGCATCCACAGAGGATTCAAAATAATAGAATGAAACTAGTAGCAAGCACAGACCCTCAAAATATATAGAAAACAACAACTTGGTGAAGCAGAACAACAACAAGAAGTAGATATTTACTACACAGGAACAACATAGATGTTGGAAAAAATGCAAAGAAAAAAAGGAAGTACTCTAGAAAGCTGACCCTGGCTCCTGAGGACAGGGACTTGTCTGCTAACACAAGGCAAGCCCATAAATGTCAGTGGCTCCAGGGAGAAACAGAGGACTGGACCAACAATGGAAGCCTTGAGAAAAGCCAATAGTTACACGAAACTTCAAAAATAGTATGGAGAGTTCTCTGAAAGTGAACTTTAGAAAAGATCTAACACTAGCAAACTTTAAACTCTTTAATGAAACCAAAAGGGAACCAGTATTCCCCAAGTCTTTCCTAGAAGCAAATGTTACACTGATTCCAAAACCAGAGAAAACCCAACCAAAAGTAGAACTACAAACCAATCTCTTTCATGAATATGTATGCAAAAATTATCAATAAGATACTGGTAAATAAAATGCATCAAATCATCAAAAAGATCACATGTCATGACCAGGTAGAAATAATTCCAGAGATGTAAGAATGGTTCATCATATGCATATCAATAGACATAACACATAAAGAGAAACAAAGGCAAAAATCACATGATTATCTCAAAAGTCACACAGAAAAAGCCTTTGAAGAAAATTAAACATTTATTGATAATAAAAACAAAAAACTCTTGAGTTCTCACGTTTGGTGTTACTCCTAGAAGTCTCCTTAACTCTGGATGCTCACAGCTAAGTAGTCCCTATGGCCCTCTCCGTGAGTGAACTAAAGTCTGATCTCTGAGTAATGTTTCATCCTCTGTACCACCATGGTCACACACTGCAACAATCTTGCTGCTCCATCAGCTTCATGCTTTCATCATTTCTAGGGTCCACCTCAATGTTTCCTTCTAATGAACATAAATAGCATCTACAATGAAGAAAATTTGAGAAACAAACACTTGACTTTATAGAGGAAAAATAAACAAATATTTGACTTTACATGGGATAAATATATGCATAAGAATCATGGGTCTGTTTGATTCTTTCACCTAGCCACAGGGATATTGAGTATAGTTGATAAATAAATTCTGGTTAAAAGGACACAGAATTTCTACAAATAACTAGAAAGTATGAAGAGATAGAATCATGGTAGAATGAAGAAGACAGAATTTCTTTTTTTTTTTAAACAGGGCCCCACTTTATAGTTCAGGCTGGCCCTGAACTCCCTATGTAACCCAGCACAGCCTCGAACTCTCAGCAATCCTTCTGCCTCTGCCTCCCCAGTTCCAAGATTACAGGCATGAGCCGGCACACCTGGCATTGTGGTATGTAGTAATGAAGGGCCTAAGTGACTCCATCTTGAAGCCCAGCCTCCATTCTGTTATTTGCTCTCTGTCCCAAGTAAAAGCCACACTTTGCCCCGACCTTGTTACACCTTGCCCCACCTTGTCCTATCTCCTGTGTTCGGCTTGCAAAAGGGATGCACATGAATGGGAAAGGGGGACGTGAGGGGAGGGGGCCCATGTAATCTGCCAATACTATAAAAGAGACAAGCCTGCCCCATTTCAGGGTCTCTGACTTTGCTCAGCAGACCCACAGCATGCTGTGTCAATACAGTGCCTTTGTACTTGTGTACGAGTTTGGACTTATTTCGGAGTGGAGATTTCTGGACTCAACAGTACCAGGAATCAAACTCAGGACCTTGCGCTTGCCAGGCAGACACCAGAACCAATGAGCTAGATCCCCAGCCCAAGGATACAGAATTTTTATAAAAGAATTACTAAGGAACTTGTAGAGAAAGAACACTTCCAATGATGCATACAAAAGTGAAAAAGTTCATAAAAATATATTGGTGTTTCTATCTTTTGTCTATATTTTACATAGATTAAAGTATTTGGGCCAATAATAACCATTTCCTTTGTAAAAGCTGTACCATTTTAATATAATTAAGAGTTTATGTCCCTGGGATAGGGATTTAGCTCAGTGGTTCCAGCACCTGCTTTGCAAGCAAGTGCAAGGTCCTGGGTTGGATCCCTGGTAACTACATACAACAGTGTTGGGCATGGTGACTCACACTCACCAGCAATCAGTATTTTTATACCACAGTGCTGGGCATGATGGCTAAAGTCTGTAATCCCAGCAATCACTCAAGAGATAGGAAGACTGTTGAGTTCAAGGCTGAGTTCAGGACCAGCCTGAACTACAAAGAGAGACCCATGTCTCAAAACACTAAAAAAAAAAAAAAAAAGAGTTTATGCCCCTAATAAAACCAAAGTTTGATCTATAACACTGTAAAACAGTACAGCCTCAGTCAATTCCTCAGATTGGTCCCACTTCAAAAGAAAGAGAAAATACAAGAGTATTGTAACAACCAAAGAGACTAGGCTACTATGAATCAACAGAACTTTCATCTCCAATTCCAAAAGGTCCATTAATCTCTTACTATCAACCTAAGGTTTAGAGACGAAGAATGGAGTGTTTTGAACATGAGTTCTCTGTCCATAAGTATTTTTCACAGTGATGCAAGATATATAAACAAACACTCTCCCAGAAGACCCAGAAAAATCACTTAATGTCCAGAAAGTGTAAGTCGGTAAAAAATGTAAGTTTTCCCTGTGATAAGAATATAGATGTAGGATGTTCTTAAACTACGGTTGTAGGACAGTACTTGAGCCTCGGTTTCTGTGATGCATAAATACTAGTATTAGTCCATGTCCTCTGTGTTTTATTTGTAAAATCTCTCGTTCATTTCTAGTTGGTTTCCAAGTAGTCTATATACATATTTATTTTTTAAAACTTCCACGAACTTGAAAATCACTCAACAATCTTTGCAGAGAGGGTTTTGTTACCTAGGTATGTGACTGGTTATCTAAATGAAACACAGTCTGAAAGAAGTAGGATCAATTTTAGTGACACAATTTTCCTCTGTCCTTGAGTATCGATGCTTAAAATGGACACAGATGATCCAAAGATAGCAAGGAAAAAGGGCAAAAACATTGGGATTGTTCACAGGGCAATTGCAGACCAACATATATCACAAGCACCTGGAGATAAATGTTAAACCTACCTCAAAATTTGTGAGTTTTACATCAGAACTGATGAACCAGATCTTACAGGTTAAAATCTTGGAATATGCATGTTATTAAGCTCTCCCAGGTGATGTGGCATGATTATCAACATTTGAGAATCACAGACTTCGTGCAAACTCCTCTCTATAGCCAGAAAACAAATCGTAAGTGCACATAGTATTCTGGCATGTGTTCTCCTCAATCAGTTAAATTATTTTATTGTTCAGATACAGACCAGATATCTTTAATGTGCCTCAGGTTTCTTCCTCTGGAATGATTATAATAATTGTAACTACCTCTTAGGGACTTAAGAAATGACATATATGTCTACAGCCATACCACCCTGAACACGCCCGATCTCGTCTGATCTCAGAAGCTAAGCAGGGTCGGGCCGGGTTACTACTTGGATGGGAGAAATGACTTATGTGCATGGACAAAGCTTTGCACAACTCAGAGCACATAGTAAATAATTCAATATAATTTGGTAATTGTGATGACAAAACATTAAAACTTCTTAATGAAGTCCTTCCAATCCTTATGTACCTGTATTACTTCATTTCTTGACAATTTATACTCAAGACAAATCAAGTCAATTGGAGTTTCTTCATACACGATGCTACTTTTTATCTCCTTCCTGTTTCCTATGCTCTTTCTTTGGTCCAGAAAACCACAGGGTGCAACTCACTGACAGAGAAAATTAATTCTGAATCTTCTCTTCCTACATCACTGGCATCCCTGGTAAGGTTTTGCTAGACTTCTGGTTCTATGAAAGCAGCTGCCTCTCCTGTTTTTTCTCTAAGCACCCGGTATTCTTTACCTGTTTACCTGTCTTTGTTCTGCTACAAGCAAAGCTCTATGAAATCAGGGATAATGACATTTTGTAGTTGCTTCTTTAGTTGTTTTTATTTTTTTTATAATTAAGAAAAGTACAAAGACCTGGGTGTGTTGGCGTATGCCTGTAATCCCAGCACTCAAGAGGTTGAGGCAGGATTGCCGTGAATTCAAGGCCAGCCTGGATTACATAGTGAGTTCAGGGTCAATTTGAGCTACATAGTGAGCCTCTGTCTCAAAAAGAAAGGAAGGAAGGAAGAAATAAAGAGAGAAAGAAAGGGAAATGTACAAAGAATAGTACAACAATTACTCATGTTTCTAACATTCACAAGTAACGTAACAAGTACTAATATTTAACACTGTTACTTTCTTTCTCTATTTATTTCCTTTAAAAAATAATTTTTGAAACACTTTATTGTTTCAGAATAGAACCTAACAGGTAAAGCCAAATTCTTGGACTCCACCCTCCCTTCCCTAATATAATCAAACACTAATGCTAGTTTCACATGTACCCTTCTGATTATTTTATACATTTACAGAAAATACCTGCAGCCATATGGAATACTTGACACAGTGAATGTTCAAATTTGCAAAAGTTAAAAGAAAAAATAAATTTGTAAACGTTTATTATAGTAAAAGACACACTGTCATTAATCCCTTTGATATACCCTCCCTCACTTCATACACACTTATCATTGCTCTTGCCACTTTCTGAAAGGTCCCAGAAGTCCTCTTTTGTGCGTGACTTTAGTTGTGTTATCATGGCTTCCTTGATTCCAAACTTTTACCTTCCATGGTAATTTTGACTTTGTGGCAGAGCCAGAAGTCTCACAGTGCCCTTTCTGGTGAATAAGGCAGGTGAGGATGCACCACAATTTTTTATGAGACCCCCTTTCTATCAGATGGCATGCCACAGCAGCATTAATGGTAGCTTTAACCATATCTCAATCACATCTTAAAAGACACCCATGAAAGAGGACATCTACAACTACCTTAGAAATTGGCAAGAATGATGGGATAAGTGTGTTCCAAGCGGGCCGGGGAGTTAGCTCAGTGGTTCCGGCGCCTGTCTTGCAAGCACAAGGGCCCGGGTTCGATCCCTGGTAACCACATACAATACTGGGCGTGGAGACTCACCCCAGCAGCAACCAGTACCACATAGCACAGTGCCGGGCATGGTGGCTTACGCCTGTCATCCCAGCACTCGGGAGGCAGAGGCAGGAGGATTGCTGTGATGTGAGTTGGAGGCTGAGCTCAGGGCCAGCCTGAACTACAAAGTGAGACCCTGTCTCAAAATAAATAAATAAATAAATAATTTTAAAAAAAACAAAAAGTGTGTTCCAAGGAAGGGGGAAGGACTATTTTGAGACAGACTAAAGGCAATATATCTTTTACTGCAATAAATTTTTAAATTTAAACATTCACTATATTTGATCACCCTTTATATAGTATCAGCTTGTATAACTCTTCCCAAATATCATATGTCAGTGTGCATTATTCTCTTATTCACTTCTTTTCACTCAATTTATTTAAAAATTAAATCATGGGATTTAGTTCAAGTGGCACTGTGCCTACCTTGGAAGCACAAGAGCCCAAGTTTGATCCCCAATATGATAAAAAGAAATTAAAATTAAAATACATCCATGTTGATCATATATATTCACTTAATTCTTTTAAATTTTTTTTTTTTTTAGGTTTTTTGAGACAGGGTCTCGCTTTGTGGTTCAGGCTGGCCCTGAGCTCACCCTCAGACTCACATCACAATCCTCCTGCCTCTGCCTCCCAAGTGCTGGGATTACAGGCGTGAGCCACCACGCCCGGCCCTGTGGTATGTGGTACTGGTTGCTGCTGGGTGTGAGTCTCCACACCCAATATTGTTATGTGGTTACCGGGGAATCGAACCCAGGTCCTTGTGCTTGCAAGACAGGCACCGGAACCACTGAGCTAACTCCCCGGCCCTCTTTTAAATTTTTATACAGTAGTCCAGCATATGAGTGTATCCTCATTTTATTTAACCATTGCCCTATTGATTAACACTTAGGTTGTTTGTAAGATTTTGCTATCACAAATAAATAGGGCACAGATGTGTAAATACTGATATGTAAATCTCTGTAAATCTCTGATATGAGAAACAAGTTGTAAATGAGTTCTAAAATGTATAATAGATATTGTGAAATAAGAAGAAAATGTTCAAAGGGAAAAGGGTGGGTAGGAACCAGTAAAAAAGAGAAAGAAAAAAAATTGATGGCATAAAAGGAAACAATTTACCTATAAAATAAATTCAAAATATAAAATGAATCAATGGAAAAAAAAAAAGACTTCACTATCACAAAAAAAAGTTGAGATGAAAGTGCTTTACTACATGTCTTTTTGGGTATGTGTGTCTCACTCACATAAGCAGACCTTGAAGTGGAAGTGCTAGATTTAAGGGTATGTGAATTTTTAGTTTTAACAGATACTACTGCCAAGCATGGTGGCACATACCTGAGATTCCAGCTACTCAGGAAGCTGAGGCAGGAAAATCAAAATGTGATTTTCTTTAGAGATGTATTGTTTCCTAAAATGGCATTCAATGAATGATAATTGATCTCTGTGTCAATCACCTTTTACAATCAATTTAAGAGTATATCTCTTTCTATTTCATAATATATAACATACATTCTAGAACTCATTTACATCTTTATTTTCTCATACCAGAGAAAAGATGCGATATGTACCTATCTGTGCCCTATTTATTTCACTTAGGAGGTTGTCCTCAAGGTATGTCCATTTAAATAGAAATGATTCAAACTTATCATTTTTATGGCAGAGTAATACTCCATTCTGTAGAAGAACCTCAGCTTTTTTATCCAGCCTCCAGTGGATGGACATTTGGGTTGTTTCCAAGAAAATACTCAAAGCGAAATAGGGTAAAGGGGGGGAAATAATGAGATTATAACAAAAAAGAAAAGAAATAAAGTTTATGTATATAGGGGGTGGGGTGGTAGGGTGGATAGGGCTATGGAAAAAAATGAGAAGTTGTGTCATATACTGGTACAAATTCTCCTTGTTGAGTGTAATCATGATGTGTATATGTAATGTACCAATAAAGATTTCAATTTAAAAAAAAAAAAGAGTATATCGTTTTTCACCTTGAAGTTAAGGACACACCTGCAACAACAACAGGAGTGGGAAGCAATACATCTGTTTCCCAGCGCCTCCTTGGTAAACAATGGAATGGGCTAGGGGCCAGGGATTTGGCTCAGTGGCACTGCACCTGCCTTGTAAACAATGGAATGGGGACAGGAAAAAATGGCCTGGCTCTCCAGAAATCTCTCTGGTGTTACTTGCTATATAAATTATGGATTCACAAGGACATGATGGCATGTACCTGTAATCCCAGCTTTCTGGAAGGCTGAAGTAGGAAGACTATAAGCTCAAGCCCAGCCTGGGCAACAGTCAGTCTCTATATCAAAATCAAAGCAAAAAGGACTGCTGATATAGCTCAACATAAGGCCCTGGATTCAGTCCCCAGGAACAGGTTAACTTTTTTAAAGTTACACAAATTAAATATATATTTATAAAAACTTGTTTCCCTTTCTTTCTGGGTACACATCTAGACCATATTTGCCTGTATCCCAATAGTTGTATACATATGACTGATTTTTGCCCAGTGCAATCCAGTCAAAGTGATATATTATATCTTCAGTCCTGACCTCCTATATATGTTCCATGTTCTTTCCAACTTCTTGCTGGCTAAAATGAAAACAAACCTAGAGCAACCTTGAGAATGCCATGCACATGCTGCACTGCCATAAGAAAAAAGGAATCTTGGTCTCTAAGTTACAGTTTGGAGAAGTGGTAAGTACCTGAAGGAACCTTTATTGTTTTAAGTCACTGAGGTTTCAGAATTTAACCAGCATGTACTCCAATGCTCTAAACAAACAATATTACATGTAGAATCTTTGAAATTTTCAGAAACACAAATAATTTAGCACTTATTATGTCCAATAAAGGATGTCACATTTTTATGTACTAGCGACTGAACCTAGAGCTGAGCTACATCCACAGCTTTCCACTGTTTTTTTATTTTCTTTGAGACAGTATTTCACTAAGTTGCTAAATTACCTAGGCAGGGTTTGAACTCACAATTCTCCTATCTCACCCTCTTAAGGTGCTGGGATTACACATGTATGCTGCCATTTGGGCTAAGTAAAGTGCATACTCTTAGGGGACAAGACATAGAATTTGTAATGTAGCTGCTAGAATAATGCTTAGTTCTATAAGATGGAAAACAACAGTCACAACAAAGGAATATTGGTAAATCTACCAATACAAATTTGAGAAAAATTATCAAAAGATTCCAGAGCTAGAATAATCATCATTCTGTACATAGTTAAGTTATGAAATCCAGGAAACATACAAGATATTTTGGTAGCAAGTCTCCACTGAGACTATTAAACATGAATTTAGTGGGGAACGCAGGGTGGGGGGAAAAGGGAAAAAATGAGAATCAAGTCATGTCATATTCTGGTACAAACCCTTAATGTTAAATGCGATTATCATGTGTATTCATAATGTACCAATAAAGATAATTTAAAATATTACAAAAGTATGAATTTAGTTTCATGGTGTCATAAGTGAACAGTCTTCAGTGAGAAGTGACAGTTCTCAGTGCAGAATTGCAGTTCACAGAGGAAAGACTCCAGGCTGCTAACACAACGAGAAGGTGCAATGCTGCCGCTTCCCATCTGAAGGCTGAAGACACCCAGGGGACGGACACAGAAGAGAGAACTCCCATGTGTCTAGTACTCAGCACAGGGCTTAACACACAGTGGAAGCAAACATTTATGCAAATATGCCAACTTCAATCTCTAAGTCAGATAATTTACTGTACTAAATGCTGAGATACCTGAGATATTTGTTCCTGCTCTAGAAATTCTAGGACAGTGAAGGTGAACCTTTGTGAGGTTTCAATGACAGAAATAGCCTACTGCAGTGGACGTGCCATAGGCTTGCCACCACTGCTCCAGGAGCTCATAGGGAACACAAAGGAGACACAGTGACCCAATAACCCATTCCCTGACATAGTAGGAAAAGCTCTTGAACAAAACACGTTATGTGGGAGCTCAAAGAAGGAGCTGCTAACTCTGAACAGTGCCTAACCTGTATCTCTTAACTCAACACCACTGAATTCACAACTGCAACAGACAAGTGCTTTCACATTCCAGTGCTCCAATATGCGCAGGATACTTACTCTTCCCAATCAGCTGGAGATGAAGCCACTCAAAAGGAAACTAGGATTGTTGAGCTCTTAGCCAGCTCAGTAGTGTTGAGCTTAGACATTTCACCTAGGATGCTGTTCCCAAGAAACCTGATCCACATCATTAGGCCCCAAATTCATTTTCCCTTTTCCTCCTCAAACATATTATTACTTCTTTTTTAGAAACAAGGCTTACGATTAAGCACCTGAAATGATTCATCCTGCTTATTATATCTTACGGCTCATGGAGGAAGAAAGTTCAAAAAGACTCACTATTTATGTGAATGCTACAGAATACCTATTAGATGAGTCTCTGGGCAACTCCGTAAGGTCCTCCACTGAGCATAAAAAGATTCATAAATTTAGAATCAGAAAGTCAGCCTTGACATTCAAAGAATCTTAGAGATATGTTTTATGTTAACACCTTAATTTTACAGATAAGACAACTGAGGAAAAGAAGACTTTCCAAAGCTCAACAAATGATTAACAAGAGGTATAGGACCACAGTGTGGGATCCTCAATTACTTTTAAAAACATAGGATTCAGGTTAAGGTAAAAATAACAGTTGCCCTCAGAGAATAAGAGATTGTTATGAGGAAAAAATGAGAGACCTAAGATCCAGCTAGTCAACTACATGAGGAAGTTTCCCTTCCATATTAACCCTAGCAAATAAACAGGTTTGGGCTCGTTAAAGATATTTCCAGATTTCTTTACATTCTTCCTTGAACCATCACCACCACCACCCCCCAACACTAACAACACCAACATGTCTAGCATGCAGGAAAACCAAAACAACAGCATTGGCTTGCTGTCCTTGGAAGCAAGTAACTTTACTACACTGGAACAGGAATACAACGGGCCCTAAAATTAAGGGAAGCAGCTCAACCTTTAGGGGAAGGAAGTCTCACTTGTAGATCATATGCCCTCAAAGGTGCACTGACATACTGTATGAATGAGGCATGGGTTGATCCTCCTAAGAACCCAAGTCTATGAACCCTCCTGAGGACCATAAAGATAATGAAATAGAAGAGAATTTCACCAGAAAAATAAAAGTATGACTATTACAGCCCCCATATTTCTTCTGTATTCCTTTCTAGTCAATGAAATAACTATCTGGGCCTAGATACTTAAGTCATATTTTTCTGAGACAGGGAACAATTTGCACATTGAAATTACAGAGCCTTCAAAGAAATCCAACAGATAAAGCCATGTCAAACATGGCTTCAAAACCAATAGTTATTAGTAGTCAAAGTCCTTCAAAATAAAAACTTATAAGCATTCTGGTTAAGTTCTGCTCTTATCTCAAGACTTGCACATTCAAATAGAAACAAATTACGTGTCTCTTATTGATACATTTGTCCTACCTCGAGATTCAGCCAGTATCAAACAAAGAAAAAGACAAGAAAGTAGGGGAGCAATGAGAGAATAATTTATCTTTCCCAAACAAAGCTCTTATAGAACCCTTTAAAAACCAATTTACATGGAAGCCTTAGGATTTTGTTTCACTTATATGACAGAAAATAGTTTGAAAGTGCTGAATTTAATTGACTTGCAGCCACACTAACTCAGACCCCAGAGACTTCAATTACATCTCTGTCATATACAGGACCTGTGGGAAGCACTTTCCCCTGAGATCAGTGGATGAGTTTCAATCAAGTGTTATGATTAACTCAAAGTTCTTCCTTCAGGAGAGATAGAGGACACATAGTTTTCTGAGCCCTTATGCAAGCTTAAGAAATCTAACATTATTAGAAATGTGATTCAGCAGCCAATGATAGTGAAAGTGAGTGGAATTATTTTAAAAGGCCAGTGAAGGGCCAGGGATTTAGCACAGTGGCATGACACCTGTTTCAAAAGCACAAGGTCCTGAGTTCAATTTCCAGTACTGGGGGAGGGGAGTCCAATGAAAAGTTCATTATATCATAAAATGCTTTGTTTTCTTAGCTTATTTACCCCAGTATGCTAACAGAGCAAAAGATAGAACACATTTTCTCTTCTACAGGCTAGAAGTTAATGGCTTTGAAGTGCCCAAACATAGGCGTCAGATAAACCGAGCACTTATATTAGGTGTGTATGAATTTTTAGGAGCTTGGAAAGCTTCAAGAACTTTCAAGTACTTTCAAGTATATTATTCTTTCTTACACAAAGTGCAATACCTCTGGCGATGATAGAGAAATAATAACATTGTTAATACGAGTAGCTTACAAGTGAATCATCCACTTGAGCAATCGACATTGATTTAATTTGGACAGTGTGACTCGATCTTTTCCTGAAGGGCTAATGGATAATCAGCAACTCATTTAGGCCCCATTCACGCTTTTCTTTTTCTTCACAGACAAAACAAGCCAATGCTTTTCTATCACAGAGCCTAGGTAATTGGCCTTGAGTGATTATACCTCTATGGCAAGAACTTATTATCCAAAACTCAGGACTGCAAACTGCCTTTTCCTTAAGTTTATCAACAATCTTTGGTAGTTTATATAATCTGTGGAACATAGTACATATGAAGTCAAGGTGAACCAAAAGAAAATAATTTATCTCTGGTATGAGAAAATAAAGATGTAAATGAGTTCTAGAATTGTATGTTATATATTGTGATATAGAAAATACTCAAAGTGAAATAGGGTGAAGGGGGAAAATAATGAGATTATAACAAAAAAGAAAGGAAACAAAGTTTATGTATATGGAGGGGTGGTAGGGTGGGTAGGGCTATGGGAAAAAATGAGAATTAAATTGTGTCTTATACTGGTACAAATCCCCATTATGGAGTGCAATCATGATGTGTATATGTAATGTACCAATAAAGATTTCAATTAAAAAAAGAAAATAATTTAGAACTTTTTGTTATTCTCAAATAATCAAATTGAACTCAAAATGCTTTAAAGAAGTCCTTCTCCAATATGGCCTTGGAACTCTTATTAATAGAGAATTATGTGCAACTGATAAATCAGTTACAAATTAAAGAGAAGAATCTATATACTAAAATAATTTAAGGACTTAAAGGCAGTAAATAGTCTTATATGAAACTAAGGTTAAACTTTCAAATAAGAAGGTCTTTGCTAATAATGGCAAATAATAAATATATGAAGTTCGATGGGAGATATATGGAGGTTAATTATATTGCTTTATTTCCATGTATGTTTAACAGCTTCAGTCATAAAGTTCTTTTTTTAAGAACTGCTGAATACAGGTAATTTTCAGGCCAGTCCTCTGAATTATTTCCAATGTGAAATTGCCAGGATTAGTAGCAGAACTCTGACTCAATTAGAATGTTTTATCAAAGCTCTAAGACCCTTGAGCTTCACTCACTCAAACACAGTCTACCTATATTCACACTAGAGGCAAGGTTAATTGGGATCCTATAGAGCTGAAACGTGTTGTGCTTCTGGTGAAAATATAAAGGGAAGCAAGAGAGAAGGGAAAAGAGAAGATATTGGGCCAGGAGATGAAGAGCCACCTTTGAAAGTCAAAGCTTGTTTTGATGGCATCACCTGCTGAAAATTTTCTACTCTCAAAGGACATTTTATGGAGGAAAAAAATGTCCCCCATTCTCTATGTCACCTCAGTTGTGTCAACCACTATCATAAGTAGGCCACTTTCTCCTGCTCAAAATATAGCTCAGGTAGATGGAAGACCCATGAGAAACTGTAGCTTCAGTTCATCACTTTATCATAAGAAAAGAAAGACTTCCCAGGCTCTAGAGTATCTTGCACACTGAGATAATTGCTACTCACACTTGCTCCACAGAACATCTTGGAGGAGTTTAGTAAGGTTGGGAAAACGAGTTTAGAAATTTTCCTTTATCTTAATTTTCATTTTACCAAGAGGACATTTCTAGTTAAGAAGCAATGACTCCTAGAAGCTGTACTCTTCCTACGGCAAAATAAACTAAATTCAAGGAGGATAATAAGTGCATTCCATATGAGTAATGCAGTACAATAGGCACTTACAAAGCTTGCAAATTATGCAATAAAAAAGGAATCCAGGAAAAGTTGGATAAACTGTGGCAGTTACTCACATGCAACAACTAAGCATACTCACAAATTCACCCTTATCTCTGGCAACTAACAAGACACTAAACTACCAGGTACATATTATAGACAAGCATCTGGGGCCACAGAGGTAAGATAAAGGTAAAAGGAACAACCTGTCCAACCATCTCAGAGTAGTCCTACCATGATATCATAGGATACTACAATCCTGCCTTGTTTTATTTGTATTATTATTCCCATTGGGTACATTTCTTTTCCTTTATGCAAAGAGGAAGCTAAGAGTAAAAGATTCTAGATGATTGACCTTAGTCTTTGTGAAGGAAATTATATTAAAAGACACCTTAGGTATATATCAGGCCAAATTACCTTTCACACTATTCGCCAAACATTTTAAATGACATAGGTACTATTCATCTTTTAAAAATTTACCATGTGGTAAGTAGAGGAAAATGAGTTTTTAACTTTTTAAAAAATGCTCTCATAACTGACTAAATATGACACTTTGGCACAGATAATAAAGGGATTATCACGCAGATAAGATTAAGAAATGGAAAGATTCACCCAAAGCAACACAGCAACATAGTGGCAGATCCACAATTTGATCCACCTGAAACCAAATCCAATTTTAGTTGTAATTACACAGGGCCTCAAATAGTAGGCATAGTCCTCCACAATGTAGTATCTATTAGGATGAATTAAGTTACCTAATTCACAAGGACTGAACAGTTTGCACTCTGAATTCAAAACAAATATCTTCATTGTTGGTTTCAGCTTATGGAACACTTTCACATAGTGTTTTGTTTTGTTTTGTTTTGTTTAAGGTTTTTTGAGACAGGGTCTCACTTTGTAGTTCAGGCTAGTCCTGAGCTCAGCCTCCAACTCACATCACAGCAATCCTCCTGCCTCTGCCTCCTGAGAGCTGGGATGACAGGCGTGAGCCACCACGCCCGGCACTGTGGTGTGTGGTACTGGTTGCTGCTGGGGTGAGTCTCCACACCCAGTATGGTATGTGGTTACCAGGATCGAACCAGGGCCCTTGCGCTTGCAAGACAGACGCAGAGGCAGGAGGATGCTGTAATGTGAGTTGGAGGCTGAGCTCAGGGCCAGCCTGAACCACAAAGCGAGACCCTGTCTCAAAAAACCTTAAAAAAAAAAAACCAATTCTTCTCTTGTCATTACCTTGAAAATGCACTTTCCTTTATGGGCTCATCTTTAGCCTGCTAGTCAGCATGCTTCTGCCTTTATTCCCTGAGGTCAGAAAGGTATGGTTCTTCTCCACAAAGCCACTTCCCCTCCTCGAGTTCTTCCTAAACTACTGCTTGTTGCCTTAAATTTCTCCCTCATCTTCCCTCTCCCTTTCTGTCCCTTTCTCTCCCTCTCCCTTTCTCTCCCTTTCTCTCTTTCTCCCCCTCTTCCTTTCTCTCCCTCTCCCTTTCTCTTCTCCCCCTCATCTTTCCCTGTCTCTTGTCTCCCTTTTCTCTACAAACGATAGAGCAATAATATACAATACGTTAGGCCCTTGCCTTGTGTGACTGTTCCCAACTGAACAGAAGAATCCATGATAATCAAAATCAGCTTTTTCACAGAGCACTGGACTCGGGTCAAAACACTATATAGTTATTTAAGTAAGCTGAAATTTGTGGAACATAGCATAACATGGACTAATTTACACCTTTCCTTTTTGACTTAAAGACCTCTTAAAACTTATTCATTCAGTGATCATCTCCAATAATGTATCTGTCCTACTGCTGGCACAAGTGCTTTGTTCAGCCACTTCCAGCTTTATACAGCATAGCAGTTACTCTAACTGAATTGAGACAGAAACTCATGTTTACTAACACCAAGTTTCAGACAGCTAAGAACAATCGATCAGGAGTGACATATGAATTAAAATTAGTTTACCATCCTAGTTTCAGGCTTCCTTCTCAAATTTCTTTATCCATCCGATCTCCTTCATATGGGACATATTCCTTGTCAAGATAAGAGAAAACATGTATCACTGTCTCTTTTCTACAGATAGATAAAGAAAGACCCAAAGAGTTAAGCAACTTTCTCAAAAGCACCATAGTAATTAAGAGTTTGGCATCACTATATCCCTGACACAACAAGAATGAGGTTGTCTAGAACTAGAAAAACGGCATCTATTCTTTCCCTACAAGTAGCCCATAGATAGTTGTTAACTATTTCATTTGTTTGTTTTGTACTATTGCTGATTTTTTTTAGCACTCTACTGATTAGAGCAGCCAATTTGTGCGAGCACAGAGATGTAAGACAAGGTATAGATTTCTTCTAACATTCTTTAAATGCCCAGTTCTTAGTCAATGTCAAGGAGAAGAAAGGTTAAATCTGGAGGTAACGATTAGGATTAAGAAGGAAGAACTATATCAAAGTGATGAACTAACTTAACGAACTAGACATTTCATTAAAACACCAGATATGCTTTGTTGGATAAATGACCTGGTGGATTAATATCAGTCGGGATCACATAATGAATCACAGATCCAGAAATAATCCAAATATTAGAGATGAATTATTATATTAGAGATAAGGATACCGAAGTCCAAACTGGCTTCAACAATTGTAGCTATTCAATGTTTGGATACTATATCATTTCTCTAATACGAGAAACTGATGGTATAAATAAGGTCCAGAATGTTTGATACGTATTATGAAATAGGAAGAAAATGTTCAAAGGAAAAGGAGAAATGGGGAAGTATGATGGTAAAAAGAAAAAAAATGGAAACAAAACTCAAATATATAGGGAGTGGGGGCTGTAGGGAGAGCAAGGGAATGAGAAAAAAATAAGAATCCAAATACATCCTGTAAAGGTACATATTCTCAATGATGAATATGACCATAATTTAGGCCTAAAATGTACCAATAAACTCAATGAAGGGGAAAAATTATGCTATGGAAGATACCAGGAAGGGGAATAGCTGGGTCAAATGAAACCTGTACTTTTAGTTTTTCAGGAATCTCCACACTGATTTACACAGTGGTTGCACCAGTCTACACTTCCACTGACAGTTCCACCAGGATTTGTTGTGGATTTCTTTTTGTAACAGATAGAAAATATTCAAATGGGTA
Source organism: Petromus typicus (assembly GCA_004026965.1). Lineage (NCBI taxonomy): Eukaryota > Metazoa > Chordata > Mammalia > Rodentia > Petromuridae > Petromus > Petromus typicus. Next base: position 37,018 of record PVIR01013787.1, read on the forward strand.
GGGGAAAGTAATAAGAGGAAAGAAAAATATTTTTTTAAAAAAAGAAATGGCTGGGGGTTTGTAGGGTAGGTAGGGGAATGGGTAAAAATGAGAATTAACTCATGTCATATACTAGTACAAATTCCCAGTGTTGAATGTAGTTGATTTCTTGATAATTGCCATATTTTCTGGAGTGAGGTAAAATCTCAGCTTTGTTTTAATTTGCATCTCTTGAATGATCAGTAATGTTGGTTATTAATGTTGCATTTTTTTCACATGTTCATCTAGTGTTTCTACTTCATCTGAGAAGTGTCTGTTCATTTCAGGTTCCCATCTTTGGATTGGGTGTTTAAATTTGAGGAGCATGAATTTTTTGAGTTCTCTCTATATTCTAGATATCAATCCTTTAAGGAATAACTGGCAGTTTGTTTTCTTACCCTGTGGACTGTTTCCTCACACTGTTGATTATCAAATACCAAAAGCACATCTCACAATAAACCTCATCTTATGTCCATTTAATTTTGTACATGTTTCTTCAACCTGACATATTGGTTTCTTCCCTTCCTGTTCTAAAAATTTCAACTTACCCTTTAAGATTTAGTTCAGATGTTATTTCTTCTGTGAAACCTTCCTTATGCTGTCCACAAAATCTCCTCCTTTATACCCCACTTATCCTGGGCATACAATTATCATAGTATCTAAGTTATTTGTAATGACCACACTCTTGTCAATTTGTCTTTCTCCTGACTTTCTAGAGGAGAAGGCTGTATCTTTTCCACTCATGTATAGTACCAATGTGTTGCTAAAGAAATGTTTGTTAAGTAAATTAGTAACTATCATCAATATATAATATACCAAATAATACATGATTAGGCTTATTTTAATCTCTTATTTTTTACTTGAAGCTTTTACCTAAGGATTTAGGGACTTCTGAATTTCCATCTGAAAGAAAGAAATGTTTCTTTTAACTATATCTTTATTTGAGAAACAATGATAATTTTGCGTATGTGAGGAGAGGATACTGACCATCAAAGTTTACTTTTCAGTCTTCTGGCAGCCATAGCTCCATAAGTGCATCACCACGATTATAATTCTGATTTAAATTCTAGGACATTATATCACAACTTCTTAGTTTTTCTCTTTCCCCTTTAACTGGCCCCCCAAATTTATGCCCTCACCAAGGACTGATCTTCATTACATGTATTTAAATAAGCAGCCAAACTGTTATGCAATTTACACCTGAATGTCAGTAATAAAGTAGGACCTTCTCCAAGGTCATTCATATCCACTCTGATATCTGGAAAATGCTGAGAGAAAAATAGGTAGATAATTCAATCTGTCATATGAAACTAAGGAGACTGTACAAATACCTCATCTCCATAACAACATTGTACTTGGCGTCTCAACATAATAAATGAATATGCTATGACTGAAGACTTAACAGAGGCTAATGGTAAGTGCATTAATTAGTGACCTGTTTACACGTCTCCTGGGAAAGATAGCCATTTGTTATAGCTGTTGTCATGCAAGAGTACTGACTGTAGTTGGGTCCTCACTGTGGGAATGCATATAAATTTTTGAGATTCTCCCACATTATCATTTGCTGACAGGCATTAATGACACTAATGAAGTTAAAAGAGCTGGACTCAAACATACAATTGATTATAGTTGAGAATAGATATGTGAAACAGAGTCCTTGTGAATTAATTTATTAATGGTGCAGGACAGTTTTAAAAGGAATGTCTAGACATGCATTTAATAGAAACTTTACCTCCTTCAGTCAAAGAAAATTCTTCTCTTTCTTTGATTTGTTCATCATTTATTTATATTTCTAAAAAGGCAGACTATTCATGTTCTGGTAGAGAAACCCAAAGAAAAGTATCCCACCAGGTAAACAGCAATTATGAATGAGAATAATAACTGAAATCAAAAGATCTCTACCTCTTGTCCCAGGAAATACATGATGATGTCTGAAAACTAGGATATTTATTCAGAGTAGAAAGAGAATTTATTCATCATGCCCAAGCTTACTTGAGGTCTTTTAGTCTGGAAAAAGATTAATGTATTATTAGCAGTTTTTCTCCTATTTACATTGATTTAAGTAACCACACCCTTGACAAATAGTTATATTTTAATGTGAGAAATAGTATGGGTTGGCAATATTTTCATTATCTTTTTTGTTATGATTGAAAGGCCATTATTTGTACAGGGTCATGCCTGTTGACACTGTCTAAGCAACTGCTTTGACCAATTTGTAACCTAGTTTTATTGAGGATGTAATAAAATGTGTCAAAACAATTGATTGGCCCATCACAGACAATTTTAAAAACTGGTTTGATCTTGCTTGCAACCTCATCTTTGAGGTACAACAAATATCTCCCTAAAAATCAATTACTGAACAATAAGAACATTCTCCAAGGTATTTGGTACTTTCTTTATATATTAAATATAAATCTGAGGATTAAAAAAACTTGTCTGTTCAGTGTAGAAAACAATTAACAAAGTGAATCACATGATAAGTCTTTTACCAATTATTTTACTGATTAGACCCATCACTTTAAGAAAAGTACTCATATCAGGGGTCCTGAGTAAGTTTAATCATATTAGAGTAGACAGTACATTAGGTCTATAAAGCAACATTATCAAACTAAGAATTCCAATGATTAAATTACAGGTGTGGCTATTTATTCTGAGAACTAACACAGACAAGCTCTCTGCTATCTTTTTAAAATTCTCTTAAAACTTAAAAAAAAATGTTAAAAGCCAACTAAGATCCCCAGAGTGAAAGCAGAGAGACTTCATTTTTAAGACAACAATTACTCACTTAGGTTGCTTAGCTTCTTTAGGGTCCATTTTAATAAGAACCCGCTTTGAATTAAAGGTAAAATGCAGCTATAATACACAAGACAGCTTCCACTATTCCTGAGTTTGATCTCAGAACTAAGAGACAGATGGCTTCCTACTACCTCTTAGAAGCTTTTGTGTTTAAAGAATGTTGATTATTTAATTGTCCCAAGATTCTGAATGTGTATGAGCACATTTTCAGGGAGGCCCTACCTCTAGAAAACATGCAAGATATAGATAATTTCTAGCTGCTATTTGTTGTCTTTGTGTTATAGATCCATAGTTTTAAATTATTTTCTTTATTCAGGGTCTTATTGCCTCTGGGCCCAAAGAATCACACATCAGTAGATGGCTTTTGGATTCAGCTGTAATTTATAGCTGGGACTCAGCACTAGATCCACTTCAGCATATCACCAGATACAGCAAAAACTGATTATATGTGAAATGGGTAGTCACATGTTTGGTATCACAAAGAAACAAACTAGTCCTATGTGAAAGAAACTTCACTATTAGAAAGACACTAGTTTAATGGATAATGGAACAGTTTAGTCCATACAACAATGCTGAATGTTCTTCACAAACTAAGTTTATTGAGGTATCTATTTTGTCATTTAAACAATAATTTGTATTGTCTATTATAACACAGTGAGTGATGACCTTTACACTGGGTGCTAGAGACAGGACAGTGAAACAAACACAGCTCCTAACTACATCAATTACTAATCACTGTGCTCTTCAGCAAGTTAATTTGAAGAGCTACTCTTTGTTTTCACACACTGTAATTTCATTGTGATGTGTTTAGAAGCATATTTATTTTTCTTCAACTTACTCAGAACTCCTGCTTTCTGAATCTAAAAACTCAAAGCATTAATCAATTTTAGAAAATTCTGTAATTGTCTGTTTTAAAATCACCTGTCCTTCATCCTATCTAGTTTCTCCTTTAGACACTCATTTCGGTATTAAACCTTTTCCCCTACTTATCTGGATATTTAATCCCTCTTCAAGGGTTTCAAACAATGATCTACACACAAAACCCTAAATAACTAAGATTCATGCCCTTTTAACTTAGTCAAATAGACAACTGAGTCAGCTTTCCTCATTGTTTAACTTGACTAGTCCTCAGAGTGAGCTGACAGTTTTTAATGTCCTAAAGATGAACATAAAGAAAAATGAGCAGCCAAGAAATTTCAATGTTATTCTCAAATCAGTTATTTCTTGCTTTGGGAAATAACATGAAAATTATACGTCAAATTGAAATACTTAGTTGAAAAATATCTACTAAAGCAATTAGAAGCAAGCGTATATTGCTTTCACAAACTACAAGGAAGGAAGACCAAGATTGTACTTTTCCAGTTAATTACTTCCAAAACAGAGAAAAGCCTCTCCAAATGTTTTTGCTGTGGTCAAATCTAACCAAAAGACTTCTTTTAGTCAACACAGAAAGTATTAATTGTCCTCCTATAATGTGCCTAGTAGTAGGAATGATTCTGAGGCAAACAAGAAATCAAACACAAGCAATTCAACGAACCCCAATAGAATGAATCCACAAGGTACACCAAACAATTAAATAGAAGGCAAGGAAATCAACAATGGAAAAACAATATTTTGTTAAGGACAAATTATAACCTATCAGGACAAGTTAAAATCTATCAGTTATAACCATCAATGTGAATGGTCTCACTTCACTAATCAAAAGATACGGACTGGCAGAATGGATCAAGAAGCAAGATCCAACAGTATGGAGCATACGAGAAATATACTTAACT
>PVIR01013788.1:0-41615 GCA_004026965.1 Petromus typicus
CTAACTCCCCGGCCCCAAGATGAGCATCAAATGAGGTAAGAAACGTGGGGTCTAACTCTGGCCCTTCTCTAGCTTGCTGTATAGCTTTGGGAAGTTGTTTGACCTTTCTGGGCTTCTGCTTCTTCATGAACAAACAAAACATGGTTAATACTTCTAACACTTCTGCCTACTTTTTGACTATGGAGTCTATACCTCTGTAATTCCAACCATATGAAGGGGCACACCCGGGAGGTAGAAAGGAGACAGGAACTAATCTCTGCACGTGGCATACACCAACCGCATGATCAAGACAGAGGATCTGAGACTGACCTGTAGCATCAGAGTCAGGATACGGCAGCTGACTGCAAACCTCAGCACCTCTGTCTTGACTGGGTCCAGGGGCCACATCTTCTCACCCACCAGGAACCCAGATGTTCTGGTACCAGGACTGATCTTCCGTGCACCTCTAAACTCCAAAACCCAAGGAGAAAAAAATCACACATAGGCTAAAAGCAAATGATTGAAAACATTCTTCAGAGGAAGCACCATCCTCCTTCAACATTACTATGGCAAGCTTAACTCCCTACCTTCCCAGAGGAGGAAAACGCATGTTGGAGGCAGATGGCAACACTGAGTGGCACTTTGAAACAATCTATTCATTTTGGCCTAGTTCCACACAGAGAAGTCTGAAACTAGTAACCTAAGTTCACAGAAAACCTTTAAAAGCCTGTGGAGCACTCCTATGCTGGGACCTGGGTTCCAGTCCTGACTGTCACTTATAAATTAGTCTGAGACTCAGTTCTTTATGTATAAAATAAAATCGGAGTATGTTTTTTCCCCTATCTCACAAAACTTACGATGGGAGAATGGCCTAACGTGTGAAGTATTATACAAATCTGCCTTGTGGTTGCTATTATTTGGTGTGTGCCCTTTTCCTCTTGCCCAGAATAATACACTAGCGCCCAAACTAGAATTCCCAGAGTGGGGCACAGAACCATACTGGAAGACCACACTGACTACACATGCCAGCTTAGCTCTCTGATGTGTGTGCAGCTGGTCTGTAAAACTAAGTGGAGAAGGAAAAGCAAACCACCACTTAGCGGGACTGCAGCCAGCTCCCATTGCTAAAACAAACTTAGAATGAAGGCAGAGTCCACTACTAGAGATGAAGAAAAAGTTATTTCCTTTTTCTTTGTTCTAGTGGTAGCAATCTATGAACAACTGAAAGCCACTCTGAGGCGAGGAACATACTTTAAGGCTTTTTTTAATACATATGTAATTCTTGGAGCTAACAGGGGTAATGATTCTACAGAACTTTCAATTGCAGGCCTGGGACATTTGGAAGGCAAGAGCATCAATAGCTCATTGATCTGGGGTGAAGAACTATGCCTAAAAAATAAACTGGGCATGGTGGCATATACATCTAATCCCAGCACTTGGGAAGCTGAGGCAGGAGGATCACCAGAAGTTCAAAGCTAGTTTGGACTACACAGCAAGACTGTGTCTTGGGGGGAAAATAGTAGATTAAATAAAGCAAGGGTACAGGGCTCTTTTTTCTTATCTGGCCAGTATCTATCAAACATTTAGGTTTCAGCTGTTTGTAGCCTTCTCTAATTGTCTCTAGACAATGTGCCAGGTCCTCACTGCCCTGTGTCCTTTAAAAAATTATTCTGTGGGAGGACCAAGGCCTTACACTGAACCACACCCACAGTCCTCTTTTCTATTCTTTATTTCAAGACAAGATCTTCCTTAGTCACCCTCAAACTTCTAATTTTCCTGCATTAGCCTTCTAGCGTGCTGGGATCACAAGCAGGAGCCATCACTCCTGGCTTGCTGTCACTTCTTTGGACTGCTAGTGAGCCTGGGGCTTCATATCATAACTGTATTCCCAGAATTAACGTAAAAACAGGACTGTGTGTGTGTGTGTGTGTGTGTGTGCGCGCGCTTAGGAACCAAAGCACTCTCTCTCCAAGCTACATCCCAGCCCTTAAACCTGTTTTGAGACAAGTTCTTGATAAATTGCCTAGGCTGGGTTTGAACTTGCAATTCTCCAGCCTCAGCCTCCCCAGCAGGTGGGATGACAGGTATGTGCCACCACAGCCAGCTTCAAACAAGCACCTTAAGCAGAAGCGCTAGCTGATCGAGAACCTCAGCACCTCTTTCCGGAATGCGTCCAGGAGCCACATCCTCAGGGCCAAGATACAAGACACAGCACCATCACTTTCGCTGACTAGATGTAAAAATCACTGCTCAACGTATTTCTCATACCTTATCGCATGTAGAGAGCAAAATAACAGAAGCTGCAGGAAAATAAAAGTTCTCCAGAAAGGGATCGGGTTGGCCAACTGCAATTGTACTCTCCGTGGCGCAAGGGGGCGCCCGCTGCTTACTTCATCACCAGGGGGTCAGGAGGAAGGGAGGGGCCCCAACTCCATACTGGTTTTGCTCATGAAAATTCAGTTTAAAGTCAGAACTCCAGAGCGCAGCGGTTATTTTCTGTTTCTAACCACTACCTCCAATAGCTGAGTCGAGCAATCAAAAGAAGTCACAGAAACAGGCACACCTGACAAGCGGTTCCTCTCTTCTCGGGTGAATTCGCTCTTTTCCCTTCCTTGGCTTCCACCCACATGCAGAAGATAAATTGGGAACAGAAAAGTACTTAACCCACCTCTGCCTCGTGACCAGACTTGCATTCTTCCTTTCCAGGGTCAGACTCTGGCCTCAGCGACCACAGACTTGTATCCCAACTTGGTTTAGGTAAACCAAGTAAAAGCAAAAGAAAGCCAGTCAATTCCCCCTTGTAGCTATTTACCAGCCTTACTTCCCACCAAGCCCCTTGCCAAGTCAGACTCTCTTAATGGCAAGGTATTTTCAGATCAACTAGTTTCACTTTTATTTTCCCATGAGATAAATAGGATCCAAAGATCTCATTACCGACTGTGAGGGCAGTATAATTACCACCGCCATTTTATGGATGTAGAAACTGAGGCTCACTGGGGCCAAATGACACACCCAAGACTACTCGACTCTCATCTTCTCTGCCCCTGGAACATCATCCACAGCCAAAGGGTATGTGCTCTTTCCCAGACAGGATTATAACCTAGGTCCCAGGCCTAGCCCAGTACTTCCTCCAATGACAGACCATGCTCTTGCTGTACGTTTACAGTATGCCCTGAGAATTTGGAAAATCCTATGAACTATAACCTTAGACCCTCTGAGGAAGACTAACATCTTCAGTGGGGCGACGCTCCTCTGACCGCGTCCTCAGGGCCAAAGGCCTCGCGGGCCGTCCAGAGCCGTCCAGGGCGCGTCTGGAGCCCGTACTATCCTGCTCCTTTCAGACAGACCCTACCGGGTACAGAGCCCCGACCCTCATCCCAGAGGAGCCTTGGCCCACGGGATACTCCCGAGGGAGCCGGCGGAGTCCGGACTGGGGACAGAGCCGGAAGCAGGCTCACGCGGGAGGCCGTAAAGGAAGAGGCGGCGCCCGAGGACGTGATGGCGGAAAGGCGGGGCTCCACGCTTCTCCGCCGCCTCCGTCTCATTTCTCTAAGCCTCCATTTGACGGCTTTCTTCCCTCCCAGGTATCCAAGGCTCGAGAACTGGTGCCCTTGTCTTCTGTGCCTTTCCACCTGCACTGCTCCGGCGGGAACAGAACCGCACCACTTCCATCCGGGTCCGAAGCTGCCCGCGCCTGCGCGCTGGCTCCGCCCGACGGCGGCTCCGCCCCGCTCCTGCCCGGACTCAGGGCTGTCCCGCCTCCCTCGGCGGCGGCCATGTTAACTCCGGGAGAGCGGGGCGGGGACCTGGGCTCCGCGCAGCCCTGTCTAGCATCTGCCCTGCTGGTGTCACCTGAGGAATTCTTTCTCTCTAGCCTTCGCCTTCCTCCCAGCCCCTTTCCTCGCCCTCAGTTAGTACGCCGAGGCCACAGTCTCAGTCAGTACTCTTGCCCTGTTGGCTGAGTCCCAAATGTTGGAAGTTGCAGTTGAGGCCGCTCCGCTGCCTCTCACAGGAGCCAGAGCCGCGCTTTCCCTGCTGTCAGGCACCAACAGCTCAGCACAGCGCCTGTGCACAATAGGTTCTCTCTGAACAGTCAAAAGAAAAGCCTTTTGGGGGTTTCTGTGGCCAGCAGTGGCACCCTGTGTCGTGAGTGTGAAAAAAAGTGGGGGATCCCCCTTGACTTTCCCTTCCTGGCTACCAGGAACCTCTGTCTTAATCCTCAGCCTCACCTCAGGTGGCTTGTGAGAAGGGTGAAGGAAACCTTCGAGACACCCCCTAGGCCTCTCACTCAAGCAGTTTCTCTCATAGGAAATAAGACCAAATAAAAGGAAGCTAACTCCACAAAACCGTCTGTTAGGGAGGAGCGGCCAGTTGGTGCCCCTGTAACGGAAACTGTTAGAACAACTTTGCACCCTCCTTAAAGGAAACAGATAATAAATCCTTCTCGGTTGGTGGATTTCTCCTTTCTCAGGATTCCAAAGCCTTCTGCGGTTTCAGTTATCTGCCTTCTAAAACGAAGCTGGGGTCTGGGTTAGCCTCCCTGCCCGAGGGAGGGGTTTATCTTCTCTAACAGTCACTAATGTGGGTGGGAACAAAGAGATGGCTGCTATCTCTCCAGGCAAAGAAAACTAGCTCACTTAAGTTCTTGGGGGTTGGAAGGGGGCGGCACGGACTATCTTGATTCTTTATAACGTATTTCAGGCCCTGAGACCTAAACTGCTCCTAGATATTTGTTGTGTGTAAGGTGGATGAAGTAGAAGGCACCTTTTAGTGGTGGCGTGATGGAAAAGAAAAAAAAAAAAACTAAAAACAAAACAAATGAACTTTAGAAGGCTTCTCCCGGGTTTTTCAATTGGATGCATTTTTTTTTTCCAACTCCAGAGTCCTGTGAGTAAAACGGCAAAGTCTCAGGGCATTCATGTGACTGGGACCCAAGGTTGTGACTTGAATCTCTAGAAGCTTGTAAAGCTCTGAGCGGCACTCTATTTGCAAAGATAAAATTGAGAAATGGACTGTCCTTGCACTGGTAATTCACAAAGGAAAAAAAAAAAAAGTCACATGTATTCTCAGGGTTCTGTCCACACCAGATTCCCTCTGAAATCTGTTTGTGAGAGTGTTTTCTAAAAGCTCCACTGGCACTTTTTTAGAGGTAGGACTTTGTCCAGATCTTCAGCTCCACTTTCCTGCAATTTCTCTTTCCTTCTCTGCTACCCAACCCCCACCCCTTCCGCTGCTTCCTGTTTCATTTTTTGGCTCCTGCTCTGACAGGAAAACAAGGAGGCTGAATTTTGTGCTCACAGAGCCCTGGCTCTGTGGCTCTTCTGGTTCAAAGGTGGCTAGGTACTGTGGGAAGGGGTCCGAGGCTCGAAGGGTATGAGTGAGAGGTCACAGAGGCAGCTCTCTTTCAGTCTGCTTTTAGAGTCTGAAGCTAAAATGGAGGCTGTATCAACACAAGGAGCCAGCGGAGCTACCACGTCTGTGGAAAGTAAGGGAGACAGCCATACCCAGGGCTCCAGACCCTACCCCTCCCAGCCACTTGCATTAAGAAGCAGATATCCCACACCACCAAGAAAGAGGGTCATAATACGAATCCCTGAACAAAGGAACGCACCATTATTTCTAGAATTCAAGAGGGTCATATCATTTCTCTTCCCCGAACTTGCCTGGCTCTGCTCTTGCTATTAGCCCTGTTTGAAAGTCTACCACCAGGCCAGCTCACTCTCTGGGCCTTGGTGGACGTATCACCTGCTGGGGGGAGCGGTTCTCTGTCTTCTCAGCCACATGTACTTCTCTATACTATCCCATCACTCCTATTTTCTTCACAGAACTGAACATCATCTGCTCCTCCTGTCCGTGAATTTTGCTTGTTTCTGTCTTCTGGAAGGTAAGCTTCTAAATATAATGGAAGAGCAGGACTCTTGCTCAGCAATATATTCCTAGATGCTTCGGATAGTGCCTTGGAGTCGCTTCAGTAAAGATCTAGTAAATAAATCAATTTGTTCAACCTAATACCTAATTTTTATGAATGAGAGAACTAAAGCTTATGAAGGGAAAATGAACTAAAAGTCATAGAGTGTGTTGCAGAGATGGAACTTGAATTCAAGTCTCTAGCTTCCTGGGCTGGGTTTTGTGTATGTTTTTCTTTTTTCTTTTCATGCTTTTAAGACGGGGTCTCACAGTGTAGTTCAGACTTGGCTTGAACTCACTATGCAGACTAAGCTCAGCCTCCCGACTGCTGGGATTCCAGGGGTGCACACATACCAACTCTCCTGGGCTGGTTCTGTCATTCCATTATTATTGTAATTTTTCCCAGGTCTACTGTTTTCCTTCTTCTCCTTTTACCCCACAGAGCTAGAAAAAGTATTTGCAAGGAATCCTATGCTAAGAATCCTATGGAGGGTACACGAAGTCCTACCTACAACTACTGTTTTTTCCTTCTACCTGCTCTTTGCTCTACCAAATTCCTATTAAACCTACTTGATTTACTCAACACTATAGGTGAGCCTCCTATGAGACAAGGAAAGAGGATATACAACTGAGTAAGACAGACACTTTCTTTGCCCTCATGGAGGTATCTACCTTATAGGATTTATCATGTGTAGCAGAAAATGCTCAATAAAAGATGGCCTGTTGCAACTTCCTGAACCAGAGAGGCAACAATGTTTCTACTTGAAGGACTAGAGGAAGAAGTTAGGGAGTTGCTCACAGAGCACTCATCTCCCTAGAGAAACCTGACACCTCATTCCTCTCTTTTAGGTGCCTTGCCTTGCTCCTGACCCTACCTTTGGAGATGGCCTTGGCCTCAGTTGGATAGAAGGACAGCCCAGTGGATATATATCGATCTGACCCTCAGTGGCTGTTTCCCAACACTGAGCTCCATACAACCCCTGTCCATGGGCTGGATGGAATCGCTCCTGATCTGGAGTGCTGGCTGTCACTATAGGGCAAAAGTGACCATATGTCCCAAATCCCTATCAAGTGTTAGCAGGCAAGGCGATGTACTTCATAACCAAGCAGTGCTGCTCATCAAAACGTGACGCTTCTTCTTTCTGCTAGAGGTAAAACAACGTTCCCTGACGTTTTCCACCTTGTGTCTAGGTGACCTATTCACCGTGACACCTGGAGTCACACTGATCAGTCTTGACCTCTGTTGGATCACTTGAATATGTCCACCCACTCCACGGCGAACACTCTGCCATTGCTCTCGCGGTAGGAGCCCACAGTGATCCTTCAAAGCTCACAGTTTTCACCCTTCCTTCGGCGTTTGCTTTTTAATAGAAAACCCTGATTCCACTGGGAGGCCTGGTGTGAAGGCTTTAGCCACTTGGGGGTGGCAGTGGCTTCAGGCAAAAGAGCCAATGGGGTTGAGAGTATTGTTTAGGCTGGACTTGGCTGCTGTCCAGCTATGAAAGAAGGTTAAGGTCATTTGGGGGGTGGGAAGGGAGGGGCCTGGGAAAAGAACTACTGGCCACACCCCTAAGTTCTCTACTGGCAAGGTTCTATTTACTTCTCAAAAGCAAATTACTCACAGCTCAGCGGTTAGCAGTTCTGTTGGCTGTAGTAGCTCCAGTCAGAAACTGGAGACCAGGCTAGGCCCCCGCTGCATTGCAGGGGAGCAGATGAAAGGAACCCAGGAAACCGAACTCCTAGGTAATGCTCCTTGTACAGCCCAGAAATGCACTTTCTAGATTAGAAAATGGAGCTCAGGAGGCTGAGAGCAAAAAATAGCCAAGAGCGATATTACTTACCAAAATAAAGATGTGAAAACCTCTCATTTAGGTTTTTTCCAAACAAGTCCTAGGAAGGCATCTTGGCTGACAAAAGGTTTTTCTCTCAATAGAGAAATATTCGGGGCCAGGGATTTGGCTTAGTGGTTTTAGTGCCTGCCTTGCAAGCATCAAAGTCCCAAGTTTGATCCCTAGTACCCCTTCCCCCCAAAAAGAAATATTCATTCCAGTCTCCAAACCAAACATTAACAGCCACACTTAATTTGATGCACACTTGACTGAAATTCTTGGGACAGTTTTACCTCATGCCAGATCCAATAAAAACAAATCTTGCCTGCTGCATGTCACAAGTAGGTTCAGTTATTCCTGGTCGTCCTCCCATCTAGAGAGAAAATACAGCGTTGTACAATGGGAAGAGTGTGGGCCTGTCAGGCGGACCTTTCTTAACACATGAACCTAATCAGGCCTTCACTTGCCTCAACCTTTTCACTGACCTCATAGGCACAGGCTACTGTGGACTGATGTACTATGTCCAGTGTTTAAGTAGGTGCTCAGCAGAAAACCATCTCAAGGCTCACTTCAAAGTGTTCATAATCATTTCCTACTGCTGCCTGATTTCTCCTCAAACCTGAAATTGAACTTTCTCCCTTGATTCCCTAAAGAGATGAATAGAGGACCTGTATTTTGTGACATTAACCTCATAAAAAGCAACTGCATTGGTCTGGCATGGTGGTTCACTCCTGTAATACCGGGAGTGCAGAGGCAGGAGGGTTGCTGTGAGTTTGAGGCTAACCTGGGCTACACAGTGAGCTCAGGGTCAGCCTGAACTACAAAGAGACTTTGTCTCAAAGAAAAAGATAAAGAAAAAGCAACTGTGTCTAGCCAGCTTCTACAAATAAGTACACTGTGCCAGGCTTAACATCAGGACTGGGATACAGCAGGGAACTAAACCCCCCTGCGTTCAGAGACTATGTTCTAGTGAAGTATAGGTAAGTATAATATACAGTAGATGAGATAGTAATAAACGCTGTAAGAAAAAATAAGGCAAAGAAGTCAGGGAAGTAGAAATTGCTTTTCTTTCTCGAGTGTCTGGATGGAGCTGGCAAGTGAACTGAAGACGTTGTGCATATACATGCTCTGCACTGAGCTACACGCACAGCCCTTACAGTATCTGAACAAAGACCCGAGGGAGATGAGGATCTGAGACATAAAACTACTTGGTTAAAAAGAATTCCATGTACTGGACACAAATACTATAAAGATTCCCAAAGTGGAATGAGCGTGTGTCGTCCCCCAACCCCCGCCGGCCATTGTTGGGAAATGACAAGAGATTATGGTATCGGAAAAGTAGCAGATAGACAAATGGGGGCCTCCTATAAATGAACTTTATAGCACTGGAATTAAGCACTGGAATTCACTCCAACTTTCAAGGGGTCACTCGGGTTGCTGTATTAAGAGGTTCAGCTGGGCAAATTGGAAGTAGAAAGCTAGTATGGAGGGCACTATAAAGTGTAGGAAGGAGCTGGGTGAGGTGCACGCCTGCAACCCCAGCACTTGGTAGACTGAGGCAGGAGGGTTGCTGCAAATTTGGAGCCAGCCTGAGCTACACAGTGAGGTCGAGGCCAGCCAGAACTACAAAGTGAGCCCCTGTCTTAAAAAAAAAAAAAATGCAGAAAGGGTATGATAGTACCTTGAATTGTAATAATAGTGGCTGGACTGAGCATTTTTTAAGATAGGGTCTCGCTATGCAGTCAGGCTGGCCTCAAAGTCATGGTGATCCACTTGCTTTGGCCTCTCCAGTGCTGGGAACACAGGGGTGCATTAGCATTCCTGGCTGAGTCTTATTTTCTAAAGAGATCTGACTGACTGGATGTGGAAGTGACAGATGTCAAGGATTTTTCTCCTGAGAAATGATGGAAGTCCAACTTTCCAGTTACAGAGAGAACTGTAAAAGCAGGCTCCTTGGGAGGACAAAGACATCTTAGCCTTCACATATTCCAATTGTTTCCAGCAGAGATGTCAGAGCAGACTGTAGTCTGCAGTCAGAGGAAAGGGCTAGTCTGGAAATAGCAGTGACTAAGATGAAGTCTGCCTTCAGATATACGGGTTGCTAGTGTTAGAAATGTCTAAAGAAGGCTATAATCCCAGTCATTTCAGCTACTTGGGAGGTCGAGGCAGGAGGACTTCCAAATTTGAAACCAGCTCAGACAATTCAGAGTTCAAGGCAGGACTGAATTACATAGAAAGGTCCTGTCCCACACACAAGGCAACAAAAATAATGATCCTTTTCATCTTTTTTTTTTTTTTTTTTTTTTTTTGCCCTGGTTCTGGGGACCAAACTCATGACCTTGCGCTTGCAAAGCAGCCTCAGCAGCACCACTGAGCTACAGCCCTCTGTCTATCGTTTTTCTTTTTTTTTTGAGACAGGGTCTCACTTTGTAGTTCAGGCTGGTCCTGAACTCACCCTCCAACTCAGCAATCCTCTTGCCTCTGCCTCCTGAGTGCTGAGATTACAGGCGTGAGCCACCACGCCTGGCACTGTGCTATGTGGTGCCGATTGCTGGTGGGTGTGAGTCACCACACCGGCACTGTGGTATGTGGTCACTGGGGATAGAAGTAGGACTTTGTGCTTGCAAGGCAGGCCCCCGAACCACTGAGCTAAATCCCAGGCCCTATCATCTATTTCTAAATTTTTTTTTTCCTTTCCTAGACTAGCATCAACTCTTTATTACTCAATTCCATTTTATTTCAACCAAGTAGCATGCTCTTCATGCCTGGAATTTTCCCCTTGCAGATTCAATCATCTCAAGTTTTCATCTTCTTTCTTTCAGGACTGGGGATGGAGCCCAGGGCCTCTGCACTGACGTACATCTTCAGCCCTTTCTTATTTTGAGGCAAGATCTCACCATGTTGCCTGACTCAGCGTTAACTTGTACCCTCCTGCCTCATCAGTTTTCTTAAACTTGGGCTTACACTGTGGACGTTTAAATGGGAATGTGGAAAAGATATGGCAGGGTCCAGGATGTCACAACTTAGTGCAGAGAGCCCAATAAGGGCCCTCTGTGAGAACAGGACTATTTCCCACTCCCTACACAGAAGGTCAAGCTTTACAGTGTGTAAACAATAGAAGTCTCACAAGTCTTACCAAGATTTAATGTACATTTATTCTTAACACGTGGAACATATAGTATAAAGATTTCATACTGAATAAATGATATTCATTAAGCCAAAAAAGGAAAAAAGGAGGAATTTACATCAAGTTTTAGCTACATTGTTGAAATACAAATATGCAGATTTTATCACTGAAAAATCTTAATTGTGTTTCTTCATCAGGAACTTCAACTGAACCTAGAACTTTTTCACACCTCGATTAGAAAGAAAATAAAACAAAACAAAAACCCAGGGGGGGAAAAAAAAAACCAAAAAAACAAAAAAACTATAAGTTGATTGGCTGCTGAGACAGCAAGGACTTTTTACAGAGACCTGTACAGCATCACACCAAGAGGAGCGATGTCTGGCAAGAGATTAAATAGCTGTGTCTCGCTTTGTGCAGGTCACCAACTTGTTAACTCGTCATACTATAAAGGGGTAGCTGAGAGAGGGGGACCAAACTGTGGGGATCCAAGGGTATGTGCAATGTACAACGTCATATATATACACACGTGGCAGCGCAGCCGCTGCAGCTAAAGGTTAAAACCAGTTCTAAGAGGTGATCTCAGGGTTATTCATACAATCAAGGAGGAGAGAAAGAGGTCAGGGTGTTGTAGGTTCACACATGATACTTTGGGGGAAAAGCCTTTTTTTTTTTTCTCCTCAACGTTTAACTAAAAACATTTTAAAAACTACAGCTTGCTGCTGACCCAGCGTCTTCTCTCGTTTCCAGGTGAGACATTATTATTACAGTATGTTTACAGTATCAGGTGTACAGTACAGTACATGAAAGGGTCTACACTCTACTGCACAGGCCTCTCCAGTGAACAGGGACTGCTCACAATTGCGAACTTCTTGGCTCCTGCAAGATTGTGAATGTAAAACAATAAACCACACACAGTTCAGCAGTCACCTTTTTGTCCTTCAGGGGTTTTTTTTGTATTTTTTTCCTTTTTTTTAACCATTAAAAACAGTTATGAAATGTGGCATCCCATTGATGCAAGGATCGGGAAAGCCATTTTTATTTTTATTTTTTCCCCAAACTCACTGTAAACAACAGTAACTTTGGTTAAAATAAAAAAGTCTTCTATTTAGGCAGAGCTTTGTCTTTTCAAATAGAGTGGGGTCCTGAGGGAAGTCAGGTGAGGACAGGAACAGAAAGGTGTGAGGGCTGGGGAAGGAGGAAGAAAGAGAAACAGGAGACTTTTTCCCAAGGGAGAAGCTGGACAGCACAGGGTAAACTGGATTCTGAGGTGGTTTTGCATAAATAAAGGGCAACAGTCAGTTTCTAAGTTCTCCACACACGCACACACACACAGGGGGATGTCCCACGGCTGTCATGACTGGCCAATTAAAAACAGTACATCGCAAATGACTTGTGAAACCAATGAGTTCATCAACGGTGACACCGAGATGTCCAACAGCCGTGACTCATACAGAGTGAACTCTGAGTGGTTCTCGTCCACCTTGGCCAAGGCAAGCAGCGCGCGGGCAGCCCGCCGCATCATGTCCACACTCGTTGGCTCAAAGGGTGGGTTCTGCATGTGGAGGAGGCTGGCCTGACTCTGCTGGAATTGTGTGGCAGCAAGACTGTCCTCGAGGAAGCCCAGGAGGTTGCCAATACTGCCCTTCTGCACTGCAATGGCACGAGCTGCCAGGCTGTCCCCCTGTGCCAGGTTGGCCAGCAGTACCACTGCCATCTCCCGGCACACCGGGTTCTTTCGGTCACTGAGGAAGCGCACCATGGTGCTATACAACTTCTCCAAGCGGCTGAAGGGGGGCGTGGCCAGGATCAGGTCCACATTGTTGTCCTGGATACTGAGTTTGCTGAGGGTTTCCAAGACCAGTCTCTGAGGGGAGAGGACGGCATTGGGGCCCAGGGTGGAGAAAGGGTCCTGGGCTTCAGCTGACGGGCAAACTGCCCAGTGTAGGAGTCCATCCAGAACAGGTAGGCAAATGCTCTCAGGGTATGGGGAGAGGTCTAACTGCCCTGAGATGTTGGCGAGTGTGACCAAGGTGTTTTCCCGGAGCATCTCCAAGCAGTCCCACCACCACTCCACTTTGTTACAGCTCACCCCTTGGTCCTGCTCCTCCTCCTTTTCATAAGTTAGTGGTGCCTGCTTCCGTTCTGGATGCTTGTGGTGCAGCAGGATCAGCTTGCCCAGGATGAGCAGCAGCCCCGGGTGTTTGGACATCTCAAAGTCGTTGCCTGGCACAAATGACAGGCTTCGGATGGTATTGGAGACACAGACGCAGCGCTTGGCAAGTGAATCCTGCCAGTCCAGAAGGGTACACAATGGAGTCTCATCCTTACTGTGAGGTTCATCCTCTAGGATCTTGATGTTCCGGTGGCTCTGGGTTGGGCTAATGCCAAATGGAAATTTGTTGCTTTCCTTAGTGGCCTCTGTACTCTTGGCTCCCTCCTCAGTCAGTGTGCTAGACCGAGTAGACAACATGTCATCCATAGTGGCTGTGATCCGTTTCTCTGGAAGGCCATCAGGTGGGGGTCCCTCCTGTTCTGTTGTCCCTGGCATACACTCTACAGTTATGACGTGTTTCCGGGGGGCTGTTGAGCAGGGCACATGAGACCGGGAAGGCAGCAGCTCTGTCTTGCTTTCAAAGTGGGTCTGGATATGCTCAGTGGTGTCTCCCCCACCAATCCGCCAGTGCAGGAGGCCACTGTCAAACTCCTGTACACGCCCAAGCTTATCTGAACAGTCCACCACGAATGGGTCATTCTTCTGCACAATCTTCACTGGAAGCTTGTCAAACTTACTGATTAGCTTCTCCTCACTATTCTCCGATGCTGGCTTGTCCTTACCCAAAAAGGCCATCTCCTCATCATTTTCAACTACTTCTTCCTCTTCTTCTTCCTTTACTTTAGGACCTAGAAGTTCTTCTTCTTCCTCACCCTCTGTTGGGGTTGGACTAGACACCTTGCTGAACCTCCCAGGGTCCAATAGCGTTCTCTGTCCTGGGTCACCCACCTCATACTCCTTTAAAATCCCAAAGATCTCAATCAGGCATCGTCGGAAGTATTCCACAAGGAGCTCTAGCAACCCTGGGAGCTGAAAGAGAGATCACAGTAAGTAAATCAAGGGAGAAAAGTTTCCCAGCAGAGAATCCTTGACTTGAGAGACCTCCCAAGGTCTATCCATCTCCCCACCACCCCCTCATTGCAGGGAGTCAAGCCCCGGGCCTTGTGAAGGCTGGGCAACTGCTCTATGAATCAGCTACCTCCATCTATCCAACCTTCCCATTTCTTCTCGTCAGATGCTTAGTGTCAACCTGGAAGAAGCAGCCACTCATTTTCCAGAGCTTATCCGGAGCAAACTGCTCGAATGAATCTCTCCTGTGCCCATACAAGGTTCTTCCTTCTGCCAGAACAACCACCCCATTAATCTGCCCTTAGGAGGATGGAAATGCGAGCCACAGCTTAACACCTCACCCACAAGTGCCACACATCTTTCAGCCTTCTCTTTCTCAACCAGTCTTCAGCTTCTCTCTAAAGGCCAGTTTCCAGTGGCTGGTTGTTGTCACTATCCCTCCATATCTCATTGCTATGCGCAGCTCAAGTCTGGTGGGATGCCCCTTTCCAACATGAGCAAAGGGAAGGAAATGCAGTGCAGATAGATTTCATCCGTTGTTTTCCAAGCTCCCCAACATTCTAGGAGGCTGGACCTTCATGAATCTTTCAGCATGAGTGGGACAAAGCATTGGCTCCCAAAACACTGACCCAAGCAAAATGATCAGAAGACTCAATCCAGCGTGGCTGTTTCATAGGCTATGGGTCTCTAGAACAAAATACTGCACTTATCTCCAGACTAGCCTTCAGCTAAACAGTAAGGCAGAAAAGGAGAGAAAAATTACCCAGTTATAAACTCAATTCTTTCCATGATTCTGTTCACAAACAGAACTGGATGAGAATCAAATCAAATTCCCTTGAAGGTCAGGATCATACCTAACCACTGAATTTGTAGTTTAACACAAATTTAAACTATGTAGTTTACTATGTAGTTCTGGTTGGCCTTGAGCTCACTATGTAGTTGAGGTTGACCTTGAACTCACAGCAATTCTGCCCTGACCTCTCTATTGCTGGGATTGCAGACACTACCACACATACCACCTAACAAATAAATTTTATTTGGTTCTCAATTGTTTTCAGCCAGAATTGAAGAAAGAACTTTGTTCATGAACTGAAGCACCACTGTACAAACTCTGAAAGATTTAAGCTTGACTTCTGGCTTTTATAGGACCTAGGTGCATGAAATGATAAAAATTTGCCAACTTTACCAGGGCTATTCTGAGGTCTCAATAGAGTACATGAGATATCTAGTGCATGGAAATTCTTTAATCAAAATTGTTCCTTTACTTTATCATATAAAGAAAAAAAAATTTTTTTTTTTGAGACAGGGTAGTTCAGGCTGGCCCTGAGCTCATTATGTGGCCCAGGCCAGCCTCAAACTCACAGCAACCTTTCTGCCTCTGCCTCCCAAATGCTGGGATTACAGGCGTGAGCTACCCCGCCTGGCACTGTGGTATGTGGTACTGATTGCTGATGGGTGTGAGTCACTACCCGGCATTGTTGTATGTGGTTACTGGGGATCAAACCCAGGACCTCGTGCCTCCGAGGCAGACACTGGAACCACTGAGCTAAATCTCCAGCCCCACATAAGGCAATAATATGTGTTGGAAACAGGTTTTAGAATTGACAGATGTGTGAACGTGAGCAGGGACAAAACTCTGAGCCTATTTACTCAACTCTAAATCGCTACAACTGCTATTAGTATTGAGGTCCTGTTGGGCCCAAAGGACGACCAAAACAAAGTAGGACAGTGGGACACAAATTCTTCCTAGTAACTGGGAAAACTCAAGGTACACATCCTGGGATAGCGGTCTCAAAAATCAGCTTTATAAGAACAAAATAAAAAAGACAAAACCCCAAACTCCCATCTATTCTCTGCTTAAGGAAACTGCAACTGACAAATTACCACTCAAAACAAGATTTAAGAATGGGAAAAACCACTCACAAAAAGATCATGGGTTTGGTAGTCTAGATAATATGGTGTCCTCACTAACACTGATAGAACTGTGCTCTTTCTTTTCCTTTCTTTGGTGGCACAGAGATTGAACCCCAGGCCTCACACACTCTAAGCAGGTATTCCACCATTAAACTACATCCCCAGCCCTAATCCACTTCCCCAACTCCTACCCATATATGACTTAGCTTAGCCTCCCAAAGGCTAGTATTACAGGTAGGAACCACACATTTAGCTTATTGTTTAAAAATTTACTTATCTTGAGACAGTCTCATTAAGTTGTCTGTAACCTAACTATAGTATTTGGGAGACAGAGCCAGGAGGATACTGAGTTGGAGGCCAGCCTGCAACATGCAGGTTGCAGGTGTAGTTCTAGGCTCGATTTAAACTTGTGATCCTTCTGCCTCTGGCTCCCAAGTACTGCAGCTGGGATTATAGGAACCTAGCTGTTTTATTTATACCAATATCAAAAAATTTCTCCCAAATAAAATTCCCTTTAAAGTTAATTTTGTACTAAGGCACCAACATGTAACCTTACACAAATTATTACTACTCTTAATATCCTGGGTCCATGTGGCAAAGGAAGCCAAGTACTGGCATGGAAGACAGCTAAGAAAGACAAGATTATGTCGGTTGAGGATGACTTCGTTCCCTGTCATTTAGTACTATGTTAAGAAAATCCCAGGTCCTCCCGATGTTTCCCAGGAACCTTTACTCACCTGACTGAGACTGAAGGTCATAATGCTGTTGTCATCATATAGTAGGATGTTAATGGTGTCTAATGCCCACGTGCTCTCTGCCAGGAGCCCAGACTTGAGGGACATCATTACCCGCCATGCCTCCGGTGTTCCTGAAATAAACCTCCATGTTGTCCATCCACCAAGCCCAGGTTGGCTGGAGGTATATACCCAGGCTTCCCCATCAGTCAGGCTACTCTGAAGATAACACAGGTGGAAGGCAGAAGGTACAATTCCTATCTGAAATGTAATACATAGCTGCCCCTCACGGCTTCTAAGCTTTCTAGGACATCACTGCATCACAGTGTCTTACAATAAATCTGTAATCAGTTTTATTTCTTCTTTCCCAAAACTTCGTCAGCTCCATTTTAGATAATGCTGGACCAGATTTAACCACATCCAGAACATCAAGATGGAGGGAGCAAAGTACAAGGTGAAAAAAAGGGGACAGATTAAGAAACCCAATCAAGGAAGTCTCCTTACCAATGTCTTTCATTGTTAGCCGCCTTCTTTGCTTCAACACAGGCTGTGTGGCTTCAACAGAGCCAGGTGGGAAGGTGATATCCCGCCGAATCATGGGGGGCTGCACAGGGGCAGGTGCTATGTGCGAGGCAGGTACTGGTGGACCTGCTTTCTGCATTTTCATCCCAGAGTGCAGGAATGGAGACTTGCTTGGAGAGGTGCGGTTCTCCATTGGCCGAGGCAGGGGCGCGGGGCTGGATACCTGAGGAATGTGATTCTGCATGCTTGGTGGGGGCTGGTAGTTAGATGGAGGGGGCCTTGTCATGGGAGGGACGGGGGCAGAGGGACCATATGGAGGCTGGCGAGTGC
This sequence comes from Petromus typicus, assembly GCA_004026965.1. Classification (NCBI taxonomy): domain Eukaryota; kingdom Metazoa; phylum Chordata; class Mammalia; order Rodentia; family Petromuridae; genus Petromus; species Petromus typicus. The sequence continues at coordinate 17,464 of PVIR01013788.1, forward strand.
CATGAGAAGGCCATGGGCCTTCATGGTTGGCCCTCTGATCCGTGTGCAGCATTTCGTCTGTTCGGTTCACACCATGATACGCAGGACCCTGCGGGGCAGAGCCCGTGCTCTGCCTGTTGGCGTAATTATAGGTCATGTCATTACGCCCCTGCCACATGGTGCCTTGCTGAGCAACCTCAGCTGATGCCTGGATTGGGCCGCCCATCATCTGCGGCGGTATGTTCTGCTGCGCACTGGAGCCAGGGGGTGCGGAGACACGCTCTCGGCCAAACTGGAATGGAAACTGGTTCTGGGGACCGCCTGCTGGTCGGCGCTCCGTAGCAGCAGTGGCAGTAGTAGGATAGGCGTTGCCATACTGGTTGTACACATCTTGCTGAGGGGAAGGCTGAGCAGCTTGTTGTTGGCTGGCAGGTTGGGACTGGGCGGGGGGCAACTGCTGCTGAGACTGCCCCTGCCCAGTGCTATATGGCACGCTGTACATCTCCCCTTCGTGCCGCTTGGCAGGAGGGCCATATGTGCCGTCCATTGGCCGCTTATAATTCTAAAACAGAGATAAGGAGAAGGAAAATGAAATGCGATGCACTTGAGGACACAGACCCAGAGCCAGCAAGATGGCAACAGACACTTGCTTGTTCTACTTCTGTCCCTCTGGAAGAAAGGACGTAAACGCCGTGAAAAATCATGGTTACAAATCATCTTTTGAGACTGTTTCTGAGGGCAGTCATAGTACTCTGGCACCTCACTGGGAACTGAACTCATCGCCTCTGCACTGAGGTATATTCTGTTTTTAAAATTTTTATTCTGAGACAAGGTCTTGCTAAATTGCCCAGGCTGGCTTCAACTTGTGATCCTCCTATCCCAGCTTCCCAGGGTGCTGGAATCAAAGGTGTGGACCAGCATGCCCACCTTAGTCTTTCCCCTTGCTCTAAATAGAAAAATGTAATAGAAGGCTGAGACATTGGCTGGGGATTTAGCTCAGTGGTTCCAGTGTCTGCCTGGCAAGGACAGGGTCCAAAGTTCGATCCCCGGTAACTACATATCACAGTGGCAGGCATGGTGGTTCACGCTCATACTCCCAGCACCCGGGAGGCAGGCAGAGGAAGGAGTATTGCTGTGTGTTTGAGGCCAGCCTGGGCTACAAATCAAGACCTTATCTCAAAATACATACATACATACACACATATAAAATAAACTAAAATAAAAGAAGTCTGAGGCAGGAGGATCATACTAAATTCAAGGCCAGCCTGGGCTATAAAGCTACATAGTGAGTTCTAGACCAGACCAGCCTGAACTACATAGTGAGGCCCTGTCTCAAAAAAGAAAAAAAATAAAACAAAAATTAAAGTTTGTTTCTAGCCCTTTCAGAGAACTAGAGAGACTGGACCACACTTCCAGGGAAGAGGTTAAGCTGACCCAGGATTTAGCCCAGTGGCTTTGGTGCCTGCCTCACAAGTGCAAGGCACTGAGCTTGAACGCTGGTACCAAAATAACAAAAAAAGTATCATCAGAAAGAGGTTAAGGATCTAGGTCTTCAGGCAGAACTGGCTACCCAGGTGAGTAAGGGAGCAACAGTTCAAAAAGTGAGTGTTAGGACTTCCGGAGTGCAGAGAGGTCATTCACTGCTCCTCAGAGACCCCGTGGGCCAGTCCGCTCCCGGGTACCGTTCTTACCTGCTGCTGCTGCTGCTGTTGCTGCTGCTGCTGCTGATACATTGTGGTCTGCTGGCTGGGGAAGGGACTGCCAGAAGGGGTGCCTTGAGTGGAGAACTGATTGCCATAGGAATCATGTCTGCACAGGAAGAGACAGAGGATGAGGGTGGGGTCTGGCAAAGCCTGAGCTGCAGTAACAGTGGGGCCAGGCTTCACTCACCGCTGCTGCTGCTGCTGCTGCTGTGGGGGGTAGCGGCTAGGAGAGTACATCCCCGAATCTGGGGTGGAAGGCATGAGATTTGGCTGGGGGGCCCCAGTACCCATGTTTCCCTCAGGTCCTATTCCAGGCTCCGTCCTAAACAGATTTAGACAAGTAAAATGAGGCCACTATAGCTGTGGGTCACCGGGGCTGAGAGCAGAGCACAGGACATGCTTACCTCACTCTGTCATAAGGACCGCCATAGGGATAGTGCTGTCGTGGTCCCATAGCCACATTTCCAAGCCCAGGGCCAGCTGCACGGCTGTAAGGATCAGCCATCCCGCTGCCGTTGGGGCCTTGCCCTGAGGACATGAAGGGATCACTCCCCGGAGCTGGGTGCAAAAAGCAAAGCAGTGAGTATACTGCCAGGTTGGTAGGCTCAGCAACCTCTACCTTGCCTGCTCCAAAGAAGGCTCAGGTCTCTTCAGAGCTTGAGTTTGTTCTCAACGTTTTCTTTACAAATTTAAAACAGAGATCTATAGGGCCGAGGATTTAGCTCAGTGGTTCCGGCGCCTGTCTTGCAAGCGCAAGGACCCGGTTCGATCCGCGGTAACCATATACCATAATGGGCGTGGAGACTCACGTCCAGCAGCAACCAGTACCACATACCACAGTGCTGGGCGTGGTGGCTCACGCCTGTAATCCCAGCACTCGGGAGGCAGAGGCAGGAGGATTGCTGTGATGTGAGTTGGAGACTGAGCTCAGGGCCAGCCTAAACCACAAAGCAAGACCCTGTCTCAAAAAAACCTAAAAAACAAAAACCCAGAGATCCATAAGGCCCCAGTCAACAGAAGCGCTGACTTGTTAAAGGATGACAAGGCAAGGCCAGAAGATACGAGGAAGTAGGGACGAAGAGGGTGGTTAGGTCGGGGGCTGACATCTGGACTTAACAGCCTGACAAGAATTCTATGCCACCGAAGATTACTCCCAAGCCCCACCCACTTCCCTGGCCCTATCTTCATGAACACAAGATTAAGAGCAACTGGTCACCTTTCCTCATGCTGCCATAAGGATCCTTATTTGGCTCGTAGGACATGCGCCCCATCATGTCAGAGGTATTCAGACTGGGCTGGTACCCAGGGTTTGGAGTCATGGAATTCCGCTTTTGGAATGTGGGGTCACTTCCATCAGGAAAAGTATCCTGGATCCCAACTGAATTGCTCCTGCTCCAGAGTGAAGAAATAAAATTAAACTCCCAACAGAGTAATTCCTCTAATATAAGGCAAGACATACAGGAGACTGGCTAGACAGAGAGAAGCTAAGGTAACCCTTCGGGGGGAACATTTGAAACAAAGTCACCATGCACTTGTCTCCAAGCCCCCCAAACTTTGCGTCCCTTTTCCTAGCCTTACCTCATGCCCGGTAAGGGGGGGATCTGGCTGTGTGGTGTGGATGCTGGGGTTGGTGGCTTCAGGTCTCCTCCTTCTGCCATGGAACTGCTGGTTGACTGAGGAGTCTGGGGCCCCTGCATAGACCCTGATCCCGCTGTGGACAGAGATGAAAAGTGAGCAGTGTGCTTGAGAAAAGTGATTGACTCTCACAGACACACACAAATGTCCCAGAATCTCTCTGCAAATTTTAGTAACCTGCTTACTCTTTTCATAGCAGGTGATCTACAAGGCGAGGTTATAAAGAAGGTAATAGGTTTTGTTACTCTTGCTTTTGTTAACATTTAAAGTGATGTGGTCATGGTGTCACCAATCCCGGGTCACTTCTTGAGCCTCTACCAGCTTCCCTGATAACCCGTCTTTACTGCTCCAAGGGGACCTATTAAATTGCATGGTGATGTACCACTCCCAGTGCCTGGGGTGGGGAGGGTTCATCTCATTCCCAACCTGTGGTCCATTTTCGGAGCTTAGGCACTTCTGTCCTCATGCACCCAGCACAATTCATCCTCAGGTTCAAATATTCCCCACTAAACTGATGAGTGCAAAACTACAAGCAATTAATGTTTCCATTAGCCACCTTTCCCAGCAGCAGATATGCTACTGCTGCGGCCTCCCTGGTGATGAGTCACCATCTCAGGCACTCATTACTCCCTCAGAGGTCAACACCAGGGCACATGTGTTTACACCCACCTTCAGCGCCTGGCCTTCTTCCCTCCCCATGCTAGCCTAGGGCCTTCGCAGAGAAAGGAGGGTGGGCAGAGGCACTTGTATCAGAAAGTTCCATTCATATCCCCACCAGCCCCTCCTTCCCATTCATTACAGCTCGGTTCCCAGGGGAATTCAGGCTCCTGTCTGAGCTGCATTCTAAGGCACTGACAACAGTGGGCCAAAGCTCCCAGATGGCCTTGCCTCACTGCTATTTGTCAGTTTGCTCCTCTGGTGTCCCTCCCACTCACTAGTTTACAAACATATGGCAAAATGCCAGGTACACAAGGAAAATTAGAACTTAAAAAGCTGCCACAGAGTATCTCCCAAGGGAGTCGTCACTGGCCGCTCTTCAGAATTTGCCAAGTTGTTAAGCCCTGTGGTAGGACAGGGTATAGCACACATCCTTGGCATCTGCTCTACTAACCTGGAGGCAGACACCACTGAATGAGGGGTCAAGGGCAACAGGCCCTTGTCCTTTGTGGCGCTCACCCCATCCTTACCAGGGGAGGGAGGTTGGATCTTGGGTTGAGACTTCTTGGAATCAGCAGCTGCAAAGATGTCTGGGGGAGGGTCTTCTCCCCGTTCGATCTTGCACTCAAAGGCATACAGACACTGGATATACTGCTTTTTCAAGGAGCTGGCAGCACTGCTCGACGTGCCCACATTGAGGTTGGTCGCAAGTTCCCGCCATTTTTTGTTCTTGTTGACCTACACAACCAACCGAAAGAGTTGGGGACCATCTCTCACTTGGTCTTCTTGCCCACAAGCCCCAAACCTTCAGAGAATGCTACAAGGTAGTCATTTTTGTTTTTGGAATCACTGAAAAAGTTAGCCTTACAGGTTGGTGGACAATTCTTAAGAAATGTTAAATCTGTGGTTGAGTTCACAGCATGCTGTACTGCAAGCATCAGATAGTGCTTACTCAAAACATCAAATTTTGCATCACTATCAGACTAGAAATCAGAGCCAGTCTTTGCCTTATGCAAGTGTATTGCTCAAATGGTGTGTAAATCATCTTCAGATCCCAACTACTTTAATAATCTATTTGTTTTGTAGTGCTGAGTATCAAATCCAGGGCCTCATGCATGTTAGGCAAGTATTCTATTATTCAGCAACAGCCCCAGCCCCAGCTCCAGCTCCAAATCCTTTCAGTTTGGTAGTACTGGGGCCTGAATGTACAGTCTTTGAGACAGGGTCTCCCTATGTTGGTAAATTGCTGGGCTGGCTTGCAAACTTGCAATATTCCTGTCTCAGCCACTCAAGGTGCTGTGATTAAATATGGGTATCACTACATTCAGCTCTAAACCCTACTTTATTATTTATTTTTGGACACAGAATCTCATTATATGGTTCAGGATGACTTCGAACTCACTACATAGTTCAAGTGGTCCTTTAACTTTTGGCAATCGTCCTGCCTCTGTCTCTTGACTGTCGGGAATAGAGGCAGTCAATACCACACCTAGCCCAAATCCTATTTTGAGTGCACAGTAAAAACATTTTATAGCTGGTAATGCATGCCTGTAATCCCAGCTCTTGGAAGGCTGGGTGGAAGGATTGCTGTGGGTGGGAGGTCAAACCAAAACCACTCCAGATTTAATAAAATGGTATATTAAAAATTACCCTGCTTGACTTATTTTGTCCAACTGGGGGATTTTCTAATTTGTTTCTGGTCCTTAGCAAAAGGGAGAACATTCCTTGTAAATTTAACATTTTTTTTCTTTAAGGTTTTTTGGAGACAGCGTCTCGCTTTGTAGTTCAGGCTGGCCTCGAGCTCAGCCTCCAACTCACATCACAGCAATCCTCCTGCCTCTGCCTCCCAAGTGCTGGGATTATAGGCGTGAGCCACCATGCCTGGCACTGTGGTATGTGGTACTGGTTGCTGCTGGGCGTGAGTCTCCACGCCCAGTATGGTATGTGGTAACCGGGGATCGAACCCGGGTCCTTGCGCTTGCAAGACAGGCGCCGGAACCACTGAGCTAACTCCCCGGCCCGACATTTTTTTTTTTTTTTTTTTTAAGGTTTTTTGGAGACAGCGTCTCGCTTTGTAGTTCAGGCTGGCCCTGAGCTCAGCCTCCAACTCACGTCACAGCAATCCTCCTGCCTCTGCCTCCCGAGTGCTGGGATGACAGGCGTGAGCCACCACGCCCGGCACTGTGGTATGTGGTACTGATTGCTGCTGGGCGTTAGTCTCCACGCCCAGTATTATATGTGGTTAGCAAGGATTCCACCCCGGTCCTTGAGCTTGCAAGACAGGCGCCGGAGCCACTGAGCTAAATACCCGGCCCCTAAATTTAACATTTTTATGCTGCCGATCCCCTGCATCCTAGTGATACATAACTATATGCCCCTTTCCCTCACCACCGTCTTGATTTTCCACTCGTTCAGCACGTGATTGTGATTTCTTTTGTACTTCCTTAGCTGCCAGTTGTGTCCCCTTTCTTCAGACTCAGGGCACACTGACCAAGACCATTTCTTCAAAGCTCCCTACAACTAATTTTGTAAATTACAAAGTCTTTCTGCTCTAGCTGGACAAGTCTCTGTCATGCATTTTTATTCATTCACCAAATGTTAACTCTGTCTCCCAAAGGTTGCAAACACTGGCATCCCAATCCTAGTCCATAGGGAAGTTCAACAGATTGTGAGACCTTTTGATGTGGTACCTGTGATGTCTGAGAACAGAGTGTATGGAAGCACACACAGGGACAACCTACACAGAAGAAAGGTGACCAAAAATACTTTCCATCAGCGTGAGGATGAATACCTGAGTTGCCTTTAAAGTTGCAGATGGCCCTGGGGGATGACATTCCAGATTCTCTGACCTCCATTACATCTGGTCCAATCCTTCCATGTAAATTGTACTAATCCTTTAGAAGAGCTTAAGACTCATATTTTGCTTTCCTAGAATCCCTGGATAACAGCACTCTTCACTGTGAATTTTCATGTCTTTAGAATTTTTATTCTATCACAGCATCTAAAGGCTTCTATCCTTTTGCAAACTAGAATTTGGGGCTAGACTTGGGGATTCTCTCTAGACGTCATTCTAGGTTCGGTGAATCCAAAAGCTCAGATCAGAAGCAAGCCACACTTAACCCAATGCCCTCTTCCTTTGTAGGCTAGAGAGGCCTGACCTTGAGCAGTCAGTATCACAGGAAAAAAAAAAAAAAACAAGAAATACACCAAGGGTCACCTCAGAGGCCTTCTGTGGCTTTGCTTCCCACACCAGTTAAGTGGCAACATGCACGTGTTGAGTTTTGTTTTGTTTTGCTTTCCTTTGTGGGGGAAGGGAATAAAGCCTGAGGGAAGAAGGAATTCATAACTGACTGTTGGTTGGCTTCACTCCAATCACTTTCTTTTCTGCTGGTGACAGCTGTTTTCCTCTTTTTGATTTAGGAGGTTTGGAGCAAGTCTGTCCACGCCACACCTCCCTCAGAGACTGGCTGCAAACTGATTCAAGCACAGATTCTGCTGTGAGGACTACAGAACACACCATCAATGAGCAAAGTGTGCAAGACAATGTGCTGTGTGTCTGGCAGTGTGGCCTCACTTGTTTCCCTGTTGAACTAATCTACAACAAAGCTGTCAGGTATCAGGGAAGGGGCCAGAGTCTGGGTGGCATCTAGCTCAGAGGTCTCCAGCAAGGATTAAAACAGTCATCTAAGCCTTCCACTTAGAGTAACCAGTCATGTAATTTCCCATTTTCTTTCTTCAGATACTATTTCTATTAAGCAGCTCCTGAAATCCCTTCTGAATTGGGGAGCTTTCTGGATTCAGAGGGTCAATGACCACTCTCGCCCTCTCTAACATCTTGCAGATCAATCTGCAGAAACCTTGGCAAACAGCTTGGCATGGTGGCTCACACCTGTCATCCCAGCACTCAGAAGGCAGAGGCAGGAGGATCATTGCAAGTCTGAGGCCAGCATGGGCTACATAGTGAGTTCAAGACTAGCCTAATTATATATTAAGACTCTGTCTCATAAAAAGAAAGAAATCTTGGTGAAAGCTTCATTTTTATTATTTTTAATTTTTGATAGTCTAAAAGAGCACACTCTAGCCCTATTTTGCCAATAAGAAAATTAAGGTTGGGCTAGGGATGTATGTAGCTAAGTGGTTCTAGCACCTGCCTTTCAAGCGCAAGGTCTCATGTTTGATCCCCAATACCCATAAAAAAGAAAGAAAGGAAAGGAAGAAAGGAAGGAGGGAAGGAAGAATGAAAGAAAGAAATAGAAGGAAGGAAAGAAAGAAAAAAATGTAAGGTTCAGAGTAATTTATACAGCTTTGGCAAGGTTGCTATGTTGTAAGTGGCTAAGAAAGATTTCATTACTAGGCCAATCTCTCTGTAAAACCTGCATTTGTTATGATGCCAAATTACCTCCATGTAATGTTCACAGACTTTTTTAAAATCTGTGTACCCCAAGGGGATCCCAGACTTAAGGCAGTAATTTGCTATGCTATCAGAGATATTGCCCTTTTATTTATTTTTCTTCTCTTCTAGAAGCCCTGAACTCCTAGTTTTTTTGTAGTATGTTACCCAGAGAACAGGAAGGTGCTGGCCCTTAGGCTCCATGGAACCATGGGAAGCCGATAAGTAAAAAGAATCCAAACCACAAAGGAAGTCAACATTAGGCACTCACCTGAGTCAATCCCCCGATTTCCTTCACGGACACATACAGGCGATAGAGGTCCAGTGGCTTCCTACCCACTGCAGGCAGGTTTGTCATGCCCATGGCCTTCTCCTCTGTGAAGGCCAGGTAACGGTCCACCCACAACTTCCTCTCAGGCTCTCCACCCAACTCATATAATTTGGTGATCTTCTCATTGGTTGTAGTAGACGAACTGGATTTCTGGAATGGATAGAGCGAAACTCATAGAGTAAATCAAATTCAAAGCCAGTGTTAATGGTCTCAAAAGTCTCTGGATAAGGGCAGTAAGTAGTACAGCTTCTTAGTCTAGGGTGGCCACTAACACTTGCCTTGTCTTTAAGAAGGTCTAAAAGGACAGTGTTTTTTTGGAGACAGGGTCTCACTTTGTAGTTCAAGCTGACCCTAAGCTCATAAGGTAGCCCAGGCAAGAATCACGCTTGCTGCAATTCTCCTGCCTCAGCCTCCTGAGTGCTGGGAGACAGGCCTGAGCCACCATACCCAACATTGGAGTATGTGGTACTGATTACTAGTGGGAGTGAGTCACCACATCCAGCATTATGGTACGTGGTTAGTGGGGATCGAACTAGGGACCTTGTGCTTGCAAGGCAGGCACTGGAACCACTGAGCTAAATCCCTGGCCAGGGATATAGGCTTTTGAACTGGAACGAAAGGAAGCTAATACCGACTGTATGTTATGCTCTGGGAGCTGAGTTAGAATGCCTTTACATACCTGGTATTTTAACTTATCCCTGCACTCTTAAAACATTTTTGCAGTAACAGTAATTCAATGTAGGGGCTCCTGCATGCTACGCAAATGTTCTACCATGAGCTACAATCCCTATCCCTTTTCAAGACTTTTAAAATCTTGAGACAGGGTCTTGCTAAGTTATACAGGTTGGTTTCAATCATGCAATCCTCCTGTTTCAGCATCCAGAGCAGCTAGTATTAAAGGTGTGAGACATTACACCTGGCAGTTTATCATCATCATCAGCAGCAGCAGCATCTTTGAGACAGGTTCTTGCTACGTATTCCTTGAACTCACTATGTAGCTCAGGTTGGCCTTAGACTCAAATGTTCCTTTTAGTTTCCATCTCACAAGTGCTGGAATTATAGATGTGTGCCACACCTGGTAATTTATCCCATTAATGAATTAATTAATCTTGAGACAAAGTCTTGCTATGTAGTTCAGGCTTGCCTTGAACTCACTATGTAGCCCAGGCTGCATAGCTGCCAGGGACCCTCCAGAGCCTCAACCTCCCCAGTGCTGAAATTACAGGTGTGCACCACCATATCTGGCCTTATCCCTATTTTTAAAGACAAGGAGCCAGATTCCTAAGATCACATAGCTTTTAATGGCAAGGCTGAATTTAAACTCTTGTCCATGTGACATCAAAACTACTACAACTTATACTGTTTTTCAGGGACTGGATGCACTTATTTTGTTCAAGAAACTCAAAACATCTCGCGATAATGGGTTAGACTAAAATGAAAAGAAACATTTCCTTCTTTTGAGAAAGGGTAGCTCTCTCACCTGTTGATAAGCTTTAGATATTAGCCTACTTAATATAGGAATGTGCCCAAAAGGGTTGGGAGGCAGAGATGAAACAGAGGGGAGGAGGAGAGATAGGATTTTTATTTCTCTGATTTATATGGATAAGGAAAGTAAGGTATTATCAAGGCCCGAAATGATTAAAATGCCCCGAATGCTGAGCAGATCCCAGGACTGTCACATAGCCTAACGAACAGCACACTTGAGACCAACTCACAGAGTCCAAGGATAATCCACATCTACCTCATTTTCCCCTTCTCACAACACAGGGTACCAACCATTTCTATGGCATGAGGTCCAGGAAGAGAAAGAAAACCAGCTGCCCACTGAGACACTGTCTATATGTCAGTGCCGAGAGGAAGAGGCAGAGTTTCATAGAAGGATCAGCCAAACAGTACAGAAGATTCCATACTTTATGGACAGGCATTTCTACCAAACATGCAGTTCTGAGATTATATTGTTTATTATTTACATCAAGATCCCTCAGGCTTATTAAAACCTAATTCTGAATGAGCTATTATTCTGGGATCTTTTATGATAAAAGGAGGCAACAGATGTCTTTTCAGATTATCCAGTGTCATGTTCTTTTCTTTTCCTTTCCTGTCATTAAAAAGGATAGGACACAAAGTTGAAAGGAATATAGAGAAAACTATTACCTTGGATTTGGATTCTGTCTTAGGTGTTCCATCTGCCTTGTTATTCATTTTGGTGGCTGGAGTTAACTTGACATCACCAAGACCCATCATCTCTGGGCTGGCTGCCATGCCTATAAATGAGAGAAACAAATTCTCAAGTCCAATAGGTTTAGCTGTGACTTGAAGAGCACTGTTTTATTTTGTGTGCGTGAGGGTCACTAATGGGGTATACACTAAGCTATGTCCCTAGCCCCCTCCTTTAAATTTTGAGACAGTTTTCCCATCTCATTCTCCCAGGGTGGTGGGATTACGGCCCAGATCACTATGCAATCCCTAGGGTGGGCAATGACTAGGATTTTACCTGCTGAATTGTTAGCCATAGTTCCACCCATGGGATATGGGGGTCCCTGAGGGTTGATCATGCCAGCCATACTATTAATCCCTTGTCCATAGGGAGGTCCAGTTCCCATCATGCTCCCTTGATTCATATTGGGGTAGCCTGGTGGCCTGAACAAGAAAAAAGTAAAGAGACAAGAATTAGAGACACTAGACTTGTAGATCTGGACTTGAGCTAAATAAAGTCATGTAACTATCTAATTAAGACTTCAAAGGAAAAAGTTCATGAGCCTCTCAAATCAGAATTATGGAGCATTTATTTATTTTCATCTTTTACTTTTCACAGAAAGATATGAGGGTTTGAGCAACTAGCTCAGTGTTAAGAGGTCTACTCCTTGAAAAATATAGGTTCTACTGTATCTCCTAAGCATGGTCTTTCTCTTAAGCCACCTCCTAAGCCAAGACATGTTTCTACTTAAGGGATCTCTCTATGGCAAAAGGCCTAGAAGAAATCCTCAAGTGTATCCTCTGATACTAAATCCTAACCAGTTTAAACTCTAGCACAGCGCCGAGGGGTGGCTTTACATTCTTTCTTTTTTGACATGGGAGGGGTCTGTGTTGCCCAGGCAGGTCTCAAACATACAAGTTCAAGTGATCTTCCCGCTTTAGCTGGTACTATAGCATGTGCCACCATACCAGGTTTTCTTTTCTTTTTTTAGGGGGGGGTGGCAATATTGAACTCGAGGCCTTGGGCTTCCAAGGTAGGCATAATACCACTTTAGCTAAATCCCCAGCCCAAAACTTGGTTTGTATAAATTTCTTTATGTATGATTCTTAAGTCATGTGAAATCTGACAACAATCTATTATGTTTAAGAGTTGACACATTGTGTTTACTTTTATACTGCAAACAGTTTTCTAAAGAGCTCTCTATAAAAAATACACTAGTCACAGATACACACACACACAAACACACACACTCCTGGCAGTGACACCCTCTTCATGTCCCATACCTTACCTGTTTTGGATAGAATTGGCAGCAACATGCATGGCGACAGCAGATTCTTGAGTTTTTCGATTCATGCCCCCTGGTGGGGGACACATCCCTGACCCAACCTGAGGTGGCATATTGGCCATATTAGGGCCATAAGGCCTGTTGCCCATGGAGGCGTGACTCATTCTCCCTGGAGGGAGTGTGCCATAAGGTGGGATGCCAGGCTGCCCATGCATCTGACCTCCAGCACCCATAGGGTTCATGCTTCCAGCCATGCCTGCACTGGGATAGTTGGCATTGGGCAAGGCATTATAATTTGGCTGCCTGGGGTAGCCTCCTGAGAGAGAAAGGAGACAAGACACAAGACTTAGTGATTTGTTAGCAATTCACCCAAGAGCTTTTTTACTCTAAAAAACACAGTGAAAATCATTCAATATTTTGGTTAAGGAGATCAACTTTATGGTGACCTTTAACCTGATGGGGGGAGCTAGGAGCATGTAAAAACAGGGGCCTTAGTTGTCCCTTCATCCATCCACTCACTCATCCACCCACCCACCCACACTCCTATGTGTTTACGTGCATGCGCACATGCACACTCATGTATGCTGATCTGTCTGCCTATCTATCCTTCCTTATTTTTCCCCTACCCATCTATCTCTCTCTCTGGAGCCAAAGTGTTGTCCTAAACTCTAGCCTGGCCTTGAACTTGCATTCCTCCCGGTGAAGTGTGAGGATTATTGGCATGTGCTACCATGTCCAGCTTCTTCATCTTTTTGGTGGTGCTGCAGATTGAATTCCTGGCTTTGTGCATGTCAACTGAACGTTCATACCTCGAACGCTCACCTCTAGCCTGTCCCCTCACTTTAAGACAGCACAGATCACCTGGCTTTTCTACTATGTGGGGCTTTCAATTCACACATGAATACTTTCTTTGCTACACATTCATCTTACTTACTATCCCAAGTTCTGTGTAAGATACTCAGGTTTCAATATACTTCGGGCTGATTTTAAGGAAAGAGTTACTCTATTAGGACATAGTAACTAAAAAAAAGTTACAATAATTAAGTTACCTTTTCTCCTGTGGTATTGGGAATTGAATCCAGAGCTACTGCACTGAGATACATCCTCAGCTCATTTTACTTTACTTTTTATTTTGAGACAGTATCTCACTATTTCGCTAAACTACTTAAGCTAGGCTCCAAGCTGTCCTTCTCCTGCATCTGCCTCACAGAATGCTGGGATTCCAAGTATGTGTCATTTTACCTAGCTAATAGCTACCAATTATTAAGTATCTGCTGCTCAGCTCTAAGCTAAATACCTTATCTATAATTTACCAATGAAAAAGAGGCTCAGCAACATTCAAAAACTTTCCCATCATGATGGAGTTCAGTGAAGACAAGCCAGGACCCTGCCTTGTGCTATATCAGGGCCTGAGCGAGGTATATTTAAGGGAAAAGACAGTTCTACTCTTATAACCCATGTCTGCATATCACAAAAGGAAACATTTTCTGTTCTCATATTTATGTATTCCTAATTGGGTAGTATACTCACCTTGTGGGCCATACTGACCCCCCTGGGGACCGTAGCTCCCCATGGAATTCTGCTGGTAGGAACCCATGCCTGTGTGCATTTGTCCTCCAGAAGGCTGACGTGGAGATAAGGCCGAGCCGGGCTGGGGGGAACTGTACTGGGGCATCTGGGGGGTCCTCTGCATATAACCTATTTATGAGTAGTGTCCATATAGTTATTTGTTCAGCACAATGGGAACAATGTTTTTCCTTCTATCTTAGGACATCATCTACATTTTCTTTAGCAGTCACTTGATAGTCTCAACCTGATTTGGCCTGTTAGGCAACTCAAAAGTGACACTGTTAATAGAAGACCTGCCAGTTATTGACATTAAATAGCTATTTAAAAAAACAAAGAAAAATGACAAAAGCAAAATAATAAATGATTTAATGGATAAAGATTCAATGCTGAATTTTCAGCAACTTCAAACCAAATTAGGCACAATGGAAGGGAACCTAAGAAACACAGACACTGAGACCTATGAATGACCACTGGGGATACAGTTGCAAAGCTATCAACATGATCGAGGCAATCCAACTTCACAATTTATTGCTGAGATTATTCTGAGCTCCATGGTCATATTTCTCCAAAAGCTATTCCGTAAGATACTTCAGTGTGTGATGCAACCCTCTGCCCTTACTCCAAAGCCCAGGCTCTTACCTCGATCTTGGGCAATGCTTGATTGGTTCATGGAAGGGTGCATGATGCTGTCTGACTGGCCACTGGGTGGCCGAGGTGGCATCTGGTTGCCTGCTCCAGAGAGAGAAAGAAGTAAACAAATCATAGCTAAACCTTAGAATTCTAGAAATGGCTCCTAGACAGACCATGCAACTCCCAATACCACATACACAGGGGTATTTAGTCAAGGGCTATCTTTTCCAAATGCTAAAAGGAAACTACACAGACATGGCTCCCTATCCCTGGGACCAACATTTTTCCCAAAGACCAACACTGATGGGTACCTGGCACTGCAGCAGGCGAAAGTGGTCCTGAGCGAGACTGAGCAACACTGGCAGGAGAGCCAACAGGGGATGGGGAGGGGCCTCGGATGCCGGGCAGGTGCGGGGAAGTATGAGGAGAGAAAGGAGACTGAGCTGGATTACTCTGCTCTCCTTGGCTGCTGGAAATCCCTGATGTGCTCACTCCAGGACTCAGAGCTCCTTCTGTCCCCATAGGCAGATCATCTATTGAACCAGACAGATCCTGAAAATCATACATAAGAACAACAATTAGCAATATTTGGCAGAAAGACTTTTTGCTTTGTCTTTTTTTTTTTTGAGACAGGGTCTTGTTATGTAGTTCAGGGTGGCCTTAAATTCAGCAATGATCTTCCTGCCTCAGCCTCCCATGTGCTGAGGATATAGGCATCTGCTACCATGTTTCCCTCAAGACTCTTAACAAGTCTATTAAATGGTTAGAATTTTCCAAAATGATCAAGGGGAAATACACCACATATGTCATCATTAGGCATGATATTAGAATTTATATATAACATATCATCTTGTTAAGTACCAGGTATAAAATATTTTAGATTTTGTTGGCTATACAGTTTTTGTCAACACTACTCAGTTCTATTATTGTATTATAAAAGTAACTATAAACATTAAAATCACTAATAAAAATAGTAGCTTAGCCACAAACTATAGTTGTTCACCCCTGTTCTACCTCTTCAGATCTAGTAATCTCACTCATGTCACACTTCTGAATTCTACAGTCTTAAGAAAGCACCTATTTCAATGACTATTAGTGCCTCAGTACCAAGGATCTAAACTCAGGGCCTTGCATTTGCCAGGCAGGTGCGGCACCACTGAACTACATCCTCAGCCCTGAACATGGGCTCTTTTCCAGTGGGAAAACGACAAAATATTTCCAGGATGGCACCAAGAGCTACAAGAGGATGTTAACAAGCCGGCATGGTACTGCGTGCATGTAATGCCACTCGGGAGGCTGGAGGCAGGGCCAGGCAGAGCACAGCTAGCCTGGACTACAAGTGAGTATGAGGTTACCCTGTGAAACACTGATTCAAAAACAAAAGAAAAAGGGAGGAGGAGGAGGAGACAGGATGGAAAAAAGGAGTGTGGGAATAAAAAAGGGGCAAAGGAGAGGACAAAAAGAAAGTTAAGAAGCATGGGCAACATTTACAGGTTGCTGCTGTCTCAGACTCTCAGGCACCAAGGACTCTGTTCCTTCAAGTTACTAAACAGCACTTGGCAACAGAAGAGGTAGGAGGTGAGTGAGGCACACAACAACATGGGAAAGAATTTCCAATTGTCAAGAAGGTCTGGGACTATATTCCTTAACACCTGCTCTACAGGAGATGAGTAAACGTTTTCCAACTAAACAAATTCATATTCCCCCCCCCCCCCATCTTTCAGTGAGAAGCTGATATCTGAGTGCTCTGTTTGTCTTAAATAAAGAAAGAATAAGTAAAGAGTTCACTTTGGGTCAACGAACTCCAAGATTAGCAATCAAGAGCTCAATATGAAAAAAATATTCATCCTGGGAAAAGCACTGCAAATCCTATCACATGTTCGTTCTTTAGCAAAACCACTTGAGGCTGGAACTAGCTATACTCCGAAGAAAATCTCGATATGTAAATATCTAAGAGACACGTCTTAAGGAGATCCGAGCTGGTCTGATTTGAGTCTCTCCATACTCACCTAAAGGAGCTCATCTAAAAAGATCAGCTAAGGTGAGTACGCCAGTACTGCTGGAGGTGAGAGGACCCTTAAAACACTCTCCTTCAGGTTTCTAAGGTGGTCAAGATTTCCCACAAACCATTTGGCTGCCTCACTTGGGTGTGAGCATCTCTGTTGAGTTCTATGGGAACAAAGCTTGCTTCCCAGGCAAGTAGGAGGCAGGTACATTTTTATCTCTGCCCAGCTCTCATTGTCAGCGGACAAGTCAGAAAACGCTGATTATTAGTAGAACCGATACACCACAACATAGTGCACAATGGTAATTAGGGTTACTTCTAGTGCACAGAAGAACTCGAGAGGCCAACCTGCAGGTAACAGTAAAGAGTCTCAACGGACTAAAACACATGGAATTAACAAAGGTCTGGGTTCATTCCAATGGAAAGGAATTCTGTATTTTCATTCTCCTCTCTCCATCTCTCGTACTGAGGATTGAACCTAGGGCCTTCACACGGAGCTACATTCCCAGCCCTTTTTAAAGATTGGGTTTTGCTAAATCACTAAGTTTTCCAGTCTGGTGTTGAATGTGTGAGAACCTCCTGGCTTGGTCTCCCAGTGCGGGGAGATTATTTGTGCGCAACACCATTAACTTCTACGCTAATTCTGGAGGCTGTTATATCAGGAACACCTGGCTTCCGGGCCAGGGAGAGAAAAAATGGTTTAGCCATAAGAAAAGAATCCGGCTCTTATGATTCTGAAAAACTGGTTTGGCATATTTTTGTCTTCATACAAGCAAAATAAAAACTTTTTTTTTTTTTTTTTTAGACAAGGTCTTGCTTTGTTGCCCAGGCTGGCTCTGAGCTCACTATGTAGCCCAAGTTAGACTCAAACCCACAACAATGCTCCTGCCCCTGCCTCCTGAGTGCTGGGATTATAGGTGTGAGCAACCATGCTCGGTCAGCATTGTGATATGTGGTACTGGGGATCAAACTCAGGACCTTGCACTTGCCAGGCAGGTGCTGGAGCCACTGAACTAAATCCCCAGGCCAAACATTCTTGATAAAAACATTTTATTTTTTTTTGTAATAACCAAGGCCTGGCCCTTCCAGGCTGATTGTTCTTCACCCCCCCTCCCCCTTTCAATTTTTTGAGACAGGATCTTGCCTTGTAGTTCAGGCTGCCCCTGAACTGACTACATAGCCCAGGTTAGCCTCAAACTCACAGTAATCCTCTTGCCTCTGCCTCCAGAGTGCTGGAATTATAGGCATGAGCCACCAAGCCCAGCATTACGATATGTGGTTACCAGGGATCAAACTCAGGACCTTTTGCTTACCAGGCAGACAATGGAACTACTGAAATAAATCCCTGGCCTCGGTTCTTCTTTTTTTAAATTGATTTTATTAGTAAGTTTTATATACACATTATGATCACAATCAACACTGAGAATTGTACCAGGACATGACACGAAGTAAAAACATTTTAGGAAAAAAATCCTCAAAAAACATTTTAGATAATTTAATGGAGTCAAAATTCTCTTTGTTTTGCTGCCCTCAAGAGTCCTTTTTAATTTGATGTGTATTTTCAGAGACCTACTGAACAACTGAGAACGCAGACAGATTAGAAATAAAACAGAATACCAAAACCCACTACCCATTGCTTAGAGTCAGAGCAAGAATAGAGGAGATTGCTTTAACTATACTTCTTGAAGTGGGATCCAGTCTGTGGATGCAGCTCAGCAGGGAACTACTTTCCTCACATGCCTGATGCCCTGAGTTTGATTCCAAGCATGGCAAAATAAGTCACCTTGCCAGGTATGGTGGCATGCCCCTATAATTCCAGGTACCTGAGAGGCTGAGACAAGAGGACTGCCAAGGTGGAGGCCAATCTAAGTGTCTCAGTGAAATCTTATTTCAATATAAAAGATAAAAAAGACTAAAGACATAGCTCAGTGGTAGGCACTTCTGGGTTCAATCTGTGGTATCAAGGGATGGGAGGAGTGGAATAAGGGAGCACAGGAGCCAAACAAAGTAACAACACACACACACACACACACACACACGCACGCACGCACGCACGCAGCCACCTTTCTGTTAATGGGGCTGAGGTCTCAGGACTCTTGAGGACTCTGTGGCTGGCAAAGCAGTCTTCCTTCACACAGGCTCTCTGAGAAGAGCTGTCAGTTTTGGTAAAGTGCCCTGAGGTCCTTGAAGAAAAAGTGCTAAATAAACCATCAACAACAGCCCCAAGTGAGTTGGGATGCCTGGGCACAGAATAATAGGGAAAAGAGCAGCATTAATTTTATCTCTCTTGATTTGGCTGGTTTGAGGGCAGTCTCTTAAATTGTTATATATATATATATATATTTTTTTTTTTAGGTTTTTTGAGACAGGGTCTCGCTTTTTGTGGTTCAGGCTGGCCCTGAGCTCAGCCTCAAACTCACATCACAATCCTCCTGCCTCTGCCTCCCGAGTGCTGGGATTACAGGCGTGAGCCACCACGCCCGGCACTGTGGTATGTGGTACTGGTTGCTCCATACCCAGTATTGTTATGTGGTTACCGGGGAATCGAACTCGGGCCCTTGCGCTTGCAAGACAGGCGCCAGAACCACTGAGCTAACTCCCCGGCCCTAAATTGTTATATTTTTATCAGATGGCAACTGGTCTGAAGTAATTTCAAAACCAGGAAATTAACACAGGAAACGGCAAATTGTCCTATTAACAACAGCTGGGATTTGAGCACTGCCATAGGTCAAGAACTTTGTGAAATTATTTAATTTCTTGTAATTCTTCGTTGTGGGTATGATCACCCTCTTGAAGACGAGGAAGCTGAGGCCCAGAGAGAGATGCCCAGGGTTACATGTCCAAGCAATCCAGAACTAAGAGATGGTGTGAACCCAAGGCTGCTGGATCCCAAAGTCCAGGCTCATTCACATTCACTCTTTCTCCCTCTTATTATGTTTTGTTTTTTTTTTTTGATATTGGAAGAATTGAGGGGGGAAAAGCACTATATCCTTGAGTTAGGAAGACAAGGCCCAATTTTTTGTATAGTACTTAGTTGTAACCTAAGCTGGCAACAAGCTGGGCTTTAGTTTTCTCATGTATACAATGAGATGCCTGGAAACCCCTGGGGCATGTGCATCAAAATGACTGCACCATCTGGCCAGGGCCAAATGACCAGCAGCAATTATGACATACAAGTGGAAGAAAACGTCAGGCATCTCCATCAGTTTTAGTCACTCATCACAGTAAATGTTTTTATTGGAGAAGAAGAGGGAGTGGTAAGGATAGAAGGCTCCAGAAGATGTCTCCCCGTCTCTGCACGACATGAACAGATCAGGCTCTGAACTCCATGTCCTTTTATTGCACAGACACACCTCTGTTTTCTACCTTTAAAAAGCCAGTTTTTCAGGTCTTTTGTTCCACAAAAAGCCGGATGTCTGGCTGTTGAGTCAGACCTCAATGTGCCTAACAAGTTCAGTTTTCTACAACATAGTTATAAAGAACAAGTTCAATCAATTCAATGCCCTATTCTGGTAGGGGCTGCTTTTGGCATTTCAGAACTTTTAAGTCCTCAGCTTTTCTAAAAGGGTCCATGTAACAGGTATCTTCTGGGGTCACTGCCAATTTGGAATCGCAGCAATGTCCCTTTGGTGGAAAGGCCTCTTTTCCTGTGTAAAAAGGGCTCCAAGTACAATCCCGCTCTCCTCCAAGTATAATCCTGCTGAGAAATGGGCGGTGGGGATCAGCCCACACAGTGCCCTGCCAGTTCCAAGGAAGCAGCAGGGCCAGGAGAATTTCCTCACGTGTTTCCAGCATGTTTCACGCATTTTATTGCTCATCTACCATGCAGATCAAAAGCACTGGAGCAGGTCCAACTATTTCACAGAATCTCACACTCCAGGCTGGCTACAGCCCCGAAAGCCTTCATTTCTTCACTTGAAATACTGCCCAATGTTATTTTCGGATGTGACCTGATAGAAGCAGCCCATAGGGACTCCATGACGATAACTGTTCCAGCTGTGATTGGTTGGTGAGCCCCAGTGAGCGCCAGCATGGGTTTGTCAGGCTTTGCTGACAAACAGAACTCAGCAGCTAACACCTTCTCTTCACACCACAGCGAAAGCGTGCCTGAAAGCGTGCCTGAAATCGCACAGTCCACACTTCACTGGGGGCGGGGAGGGTGTGTGCTAGTGCTTTCAGAGAATCACAAGCTCTAACACGACTAGCTGCCTGGTGAAGCACATTTTAAAGCAGAAGGGGTACTAGATCAGGGTTAGAGGAAGGGACTTAAATGATCTCCCAATAAAAGTCACAGAGGATGACAGTTCATTTTGATGAGTAGATTAAACACTGTTAAAAGGTAAGTTTAAAGATGGGGGTTGTGGTATAGCTCTTATTTACAGTTGTCCCATAAATTTGGACAACTCCTTGAAACTCAATGGAGTTCTTTTATCTACTTAGCTGTAAAGAGCTTTGGCCTAGCTGTGTTGACTCCTGGCAAGTAAACCACCTATCAAGGGAGCCAGGTAAATTCTACGGATATTTACAGTGAATATGTGTGGTACTAACTTCGCAACTCAGCCATATCTGTTTAAATGAAACACCAAAATGCACAATCTAAAACTGCCAAATCTCTGTTGTCATTATGCCAGGTCTAAGCCCAATCTCACAGACCCTGAGAAACGGAAGGAGGATGCCATACTGCAAACTGGGAGGAATCCCTGGAGAGTACAAAAGGTCCAGGGAAACACAACCCTTGAAAACAGAGACAACAGCTGAGAACAGTAACAAAGACAATGGCTTCAACAAACTCCAAGGAAAAAGAACCAAGACAATTGCACAACGCAAGTTAGTTGTGGGATACTCAGAGATTTCAAAAAACCTTCCTTAAGCTGACAATGTATTTGTCAAAGGTACCAGGAGAGAAGAAATTACACCCATCAAGTATTCCTTAAAGGTTTTCAGTATAGTCAGTTTCAGTTGTTGTCGTCACTATAAATGTAAGGAAGGGCAATCTGACCTACTTCATGCTGGCAGGGATCCAATTAGAGATCTGCTACACTGCTGTTCCAAGGAGTGCTCTCTGTCCAAAATATTAACTGCGATCTATGTCTAGAGAGCAGGCTAGCTGGTGCTGGCTGAAATGCCAAGAACGAATTAAAACACAGAACAGGCTGCCTCTTACTGTTGTTGGTACTGCAGGTCAGGTGACAAGCAGGTGGTAAGGGAAGGGAAAAAAGAGACACTGGCACCATCCTCTTAATTTAGGACCAAGCACCATCTCCTGCCTGGCCAACACAGAGTTCGGAAGAACACATACTATTCTAGCAAAGGCTCAAAGAACTGTTTGCTGTTGGTCCCACTACATTTCCGAAATCCTGGTTTGTATCTTAGAAACCACCACATAGGATGAGATCCCCCACCAAACTCCCTCTTCTCTTTTTCTACAATGGGCTATTGTTCTGGGGATAAAGGTTCATTCTTCCTGGCACCTTCTGGCAGCCTGGTGGGAATGCACAGCAGAGAATGGTCAGACACTTTTTGTTTCCAGAAGGCTTTTCAGGAACCATCTCCAGGAGGAAATCCTCTATATATGTCAGAATTCATAAAGAAAGCTCTGGGAGACCAGGTCTCCAAATTCAAAGGAAGATGGAAAGAAGCTAATAAAATGAGTTCTTTTCTATCTCTTTTTGGTAAGGAAGGAGAATTGACATGAATATGTGACCTAAGGTAGGTGACTACCATTTAACTGTAAGGTAAGGGCTTGACTCACATCTAGTTTTCACAATTATCTTCTGATATAGATATCACCCCCCCATTTTAACACAGAAGCTGGTTCAGAAGTTAAATGACTTGCTCAGTGAGAGATACTAAACACAAGAAGTGGAGTTCAAATCTGTATTATCCTGTACTTTTCTTTTTTGAGACAGAATTTTGTTTTGCAGTTCAGGCTGGCCCTGAGCTCACTATGCAGCCCAGGGAGCCTCAAACTCAGCAATCCCCCTGCCTCTGCCTCTCACGTACTGAGATTAGAGGCATAAACTACCAAGCCCAGCACTGTGGTATGTGGAAGCAGGGATCGAACTCAGGATCTTGTGCTTCTGAGGCAGATGCCAGAACCACTGAGCTAAATCCCTGGCCTAGCCCGTACTCTTTCAATAAGGTAGAAGTTTGACATTATTAAAGGCTAGGCTCCATGCTTCAAACTCAGCAATGCCTTCAACAATGGTGGGTAATTGCCTTACCATTAAGGTACATGTTGAAATGCCCCGGCTTTCAAAATGGCACTTACTGTAAGAAGGGCTAAGGAGGAGATGACTTGGGATCTAGGGAAACAAAGTTAATTGCTCTAAAGGTAAGAGTCTAGTTTGTGTTAAGGATTCAAACTGAATGTGACCAAATCCTATTATCAAGTACAAGGGTGTGGCTCAAGATATTTCTGGCCTCTAGATGGCCTCATCTCAAGCAATTTCAAACCCTCACACTCTCTTCCTTATCTAGCAATGCAGTCCTTTCCAAACTTCAGGACAGTTAGGCCTTGCTTAAGGATTCTAGTCCACAAGGTACAAGATGGGAAGATTCCTTTCTGGAGATAGAAGCCAAGCACCCAGTCAGATATGCTCCAAGGACAGGGCAACAGCTCTCCTTTAACACACTTCAGGGTTGGCCGACTTCCCAGCCACTAAGAACAGAACTAGGTAGGACCAGTGGCTTGAAGATACACTACAAGTATGATTGTAACTCAAATATATTTTTTAGCGGTGGCAACTTCAAATATGAGAACAAAGCCAGGCACAGTGGCATTGAAGAGGCTCAGGTAGGAGGACTGCACGGGACCAGGAATTTGAAGCCAGCCTGGGCAACACAGTAAAATGTTGTCTTCAAAAAGTGCACAGGCGTAGGGCCAGGGATTTAGCTCAATGGTTCTGGTGCCAGTCTTATAAGCGCCAGGGCAAGGGCCGGGATTTGATTCCCCACCACCACCACCACATACAATACTGGGTGTGGAGACTGACGCCCAGCTGCAATCAGTGCCACATACCACAGTGCTGGGTGTGGTGGCTCACACCTGTAATCCCAGCACTTGGGAGGCAGAGGCAGGAGGATTGCTGTGATGTGAGTTGGAGGCTGAGCTCAGGGCCAGCCTGGACTACAAAGCGAGACCCTGTCTCAAAAAACCTAAGGAAAAAAAAAAAAAAAAAAAAAAAAGCACACACAGAGATGAGAACAATTTTGTGGGGGACAGTGGAGAAGTTGGAAAGCTCCACCCTCTTAGCAAAAATCTACTAGCCATTCTATTAAAGCATCTACTTTAAACCAAAGCCACAGGATAAATTACCTGTCCCTCCCAAACCCTTATTCCAGAAGTAGGGTCCAGAATTTCTCCACGCTTCTTACACTCAGTGTTTTAAGACTGATGGCTTTGTGCAAATATTGTCTTTTTTCCCCCAGCAGCCTACAGGCCCACAGCAGGATCAGCCTGTTAGTAGCCAAAAAGAATGTCAGTTACACAAAAGACAAGATGCTTGTTGGGTATATGCACATAACTCAGCTTCCTGAAAGGCTATGTGAGGAGGGATACAAAGTTTAAGGCTACTCAGGGAGATATGGTCTCAAAATAATTGAGACAAAATAATTTGAGACAGGGGGCCGGGGATATAGCTCAGTGGTTCCGGCGCCTGTCTTGCAAGCGCAAGGACCCGGGTTCAATCCCCGGTAACCACATAACAATACTGGGTGTGGAAACTCACCCCAGCGGCAACCAATACCACATACCAGTGCCGGGCGTGGT
>PVIR01013789.1:0-41608 GCA_004026965.1 Petromus typicus
TTTATTCAGTGCCAAGCCTTCACACCCCAAATCCTAGCATGCCTAAGGCAGGGCAGATATCCACAACTCTCTGTGGTTGAAGATCCTGTATGACAGGGCAGATGTCCACCAAGAATCCTAGTAGTTGATCCTGCAGGGCAGGGAAGACATCCATAAGTCAAAGTAAGTAAATCATAAGTCTGTATAGTTCATCCACAGTTCCCAACATTCATTATGTCTTACAGACACTGCTCTTGCCACCAAAGGCAGTACCAGTAGAGATAGTAAGAGTTACTTCTCTCTCTGTCCTCCCACCATAATCTTCACATTGATTACATTTAATCATAGTTCAGTGACAAGCCAGACAGGAAAGTAAAGTTTACAGCCTCCAAGATTCAGACCTAGCAAAGAAGGCTGGGAGTAGGGTAGAAAGCAAAGATGGAAATGATTGACAAGTTCACCTTTTTTGCTAGGTGAACTTGGATCTTATCTTTAAGACCCTTGTCTTAGAGTCTTATCTTTCTAGTTGTATTTCATTTATATACAAAATTGTTCTTCTACCTGATACAAAGTACGCATGTTTTTGATGAATAATCATGTTATTTATTCATCTAATTTTATGAATAATTCTTACTGCATGTTCTATATTTTGCAAGTTAAAGTTAGCTATCACAAAACTTCTTTGAAGAGAAAGTGGGGGTAGCAGAGGGTAAAATTATTCAATATATGTGCATATATATCAAAGAGAAAAACATTTATAGTTGCTATTATCCTCATTTCTGTAACATCACAATAATGGGTGAATATGCATAAATTTTTTCATTTACCATCATTTCATTTTTTTCTTTTGCTCTCACCTGGTTTCTATCAAAATTTTCAAACTTTCATTCCGTAACAGCCCAAATGACTAATAAATTTCTTCCTTTCCCTCTTTGTCTTTTGGTAAGGATTTTCCCATTTTAAGCTGTTTGGAGTGGAAACAAAGAAAAATTAGGAAATTTCAGGGATACCAGAGCTAGTGTGAGGTTTTACTGAGGGACAATAGCACAATTTCCTTTTGATAATTAGCTACTCTGTTTGGTACTTCATTTTGTGACATGAGAAGCTTGAAATATCTTGATGGCTGTTTAATTTTAAGTTCATCTGAACTGAACCATTGCCACGACTTTATGGAAATATTCACCCTCTGGGCACAGGGGTCTGTGTATTAAGCAGAACCTATTATTAAGGAAATATTAAAATTTCTGTCAGTGGATTATGTGCAATAGAGGAGCTACTACCAATTTCACCACTTTGTTCCATTTGCCTCCTTTCATATTCATGGCAACATTAGCATCATATATTTGTTATCAAGCCAAAATGTGGCTATTCCTCAATCTTGCAGGATACATAATTGAATCATCAGGTTGTTGTCCTATTGTAATTTTATGCAGTTACCTGTACTTCTGGAAGCTGAGACATCAGACTAATGATAGAGAATTGTCTGCTAGTCTATTCCTTTATAGAAAATGAACTACCTGGTGAGAAGCAAGGTTGTGTGTGCCACGAATGGTAGCTAAAGTGTTGTGCAGAATTTATTTCTTAAAGCTGGCATAGTACCACCCTTTGGATGACTTCAAATAACAGACTGATTCTGTCACAGTTTTGGAGTCCAAAAATTCAAAATTAAATCATCAGCATAGTCTATCGTCCAAAAGATTTAGGAAAGAATCCTTTCTTGCATCTCCCAACTTCTGGTGGTTCCCTGCTTAGAGTAATAGAATTCCACTTTTCATTTTCCAACCATTCCATCTTCGCACTGCTTCCTTCTTCCTGTGACCTCTTCTTTTCTTATAAGGATGATACTTCTGAAATTTAAGACCCACCTTAAATCCAGAATATTGCCATCTTGAAGCACTTAACTTTGCAAAATTCCTACATATTTCCAAATAGGATTGCATTCTGAGGCTTTCAGTAAATACGAATTTTTGGATACCGTTCAACTGATGATAAATACATCATAATGAAAAAGACTTATTGCCCTCAATCTGCCACTGTGTCTGGTTGATTCCACCCTAGGGATTGACAGTGTTCTTTATTGTTACCAGGTAGAGCATTCAGCTGTGGTAGTAACTTGACTATCCTTAGTGATGGGAAGTCCATATTATCTGGCCTTCCTTCCTTGTTATTGTGTACATTTTGTACATTGAGCAAGCTCTCTGATGGGTAAGAAAAGGGTCTAGCTGACATCCAGAGAATGTGCAGTCTGATGCCCTTCTGATATTAGGAGCTTTGTCAGTTGTGAAGTCCTGTTAGTGAGAACTAAGGTGAGGAACAAATTTCACTTTGTTTTGCACCCATTCTGAGTCAAATATTCATATGTCTTTTTATTTCATATTGTCTTTTTCTAGCCAAATCTCCGACCACCTGGGTAAGTCATAGGTACTCATTATGGAACAGCAAAAATTTGAATATCAGTCCTTTTTCTCTGGAGAATGAACAGTCAGATATATTTCTTGAATTTCTACTCATTCAGAAGATTTGCCTTTACAATGTATCTCAAAAACTGTAACAGAATAACATTGATTTCTAGCATAGGCAAGCATGTCAGAGTGCTTCATCAGTTATTGAGACCCAAGATTTTTTTCTTTGGCCAACATTGTTTTCATCTGGATCTCTTTAATGACCAATGATGTTGAACTATTTTTCATATGTTTATATGCTACTTTATTTCTTCATCTGAGATATGTATATTCACTTCAGATGCCCATTTTTTTTTTTTTTTTAAGACAGAGTGTTGCTTTGTAGTTCAGGCTGGCCCTGAGCACACTGTGTAGCCCGGGTGAGGCTCAAACTCAATTATCCTCCAGCTTCTGTCTCCCAAGTGCTGGGATTACAGGTGTAAGCCACTGCACCTGGCATAGTGGTATGTGGTTACCAAACTCAGAACCTTGCACCTGTGAGGCAGGTGCCAGAACTACTGAGCTAAATCTCTGGCCCCCTGAGATTCCTATTTTTGGACTGGGTCTTTAAATTTGGTAGGTCTGGTTTGGCCATTTTTCTCTTTGTATTCTAAATAGTAGACTTTTATCTGAGGAACAGCTGGTAAATACTTTTTCCTACGTTGTATGCTGTCTCTTCACTGTTGGTGGTTTTTCTTGCTGTGTATAAGCTTTTTAATGAGGTGAAGTTTCAGTTGTTGGTTCTTTGTACTAGTTCCAGTGCTATTACTGGTTTTGTTTCCATAAAGTCTTCCTACACCAACATCTTCAAGATTTGTCATAACCTATATTTCAACAGATTTAGTGTTTCTGTTTTAATATTTAGATCTTTGATCCATTTCAAGTTTAGTACATGGTGAGAGATATTGTTTTAATAGAGATAGTTTAAGTCTTTGGCAAGTTGAAATCCAAATTTTCCAGCACCATTTATTAAAGAGGCTATCTTTCCTCCAGTGGAGATGTTTGGCTTCTTTGTCAAATATGAAGTGGTTTATTATGCCTGCAGTTATTCCTGGATCTTTTAATCTGTTCCATTGATCATTGGGTCTGGTTCTTTGCCAGTAGCATGCTGTTTTTATCACAGTAGTTTTATAGTGTAGTTTTAAGTGAGGGTTCTGATACCTTTGTCTTTGTTGCCTAGAATTACTTCTGGTATTCTAATCTCTTCTGGTTCCACATGAATTTTTGAATTGTTTCCTCTAGATCTTTGAAATATGATGTTAGAATTTCAATTGTGTTCATGTTGAATTTATATAGCAATTGTGACAGTATGGCCATTTTCATTGTATTGTTTTTTTCTTGCCCAAGAACAAGGAATGTCTTTCCATTTTCAGATATCCTCTTTGGTATCTTTTTTCAAATTGCTGTAGTGGAAGTTTTCAGTTCCTTTATTAAATTAATTCCTAAATATTTCATTTCCTGGACTTTACTGTAAAAGGAATTGTTTTCCTAATTAGTTTCTCAATGAGGCTGTTAGTTGTGTAAAAAAGGCTATTGATTTTTTTTATATCTTTATTTGTACATTACATATACGCATCATGATTGCACTCCATAATGGGGATTTGTACTAGTATAAGACACAACTTAATTCTCATTTTTTCCCATAGCCCTACCCCCCCATTTACATAAAATTTGTTTCCTTACTTTTTTGTCACAATATCATTATTTTTTCCCCTTCACCCTATTTTACTTTGAGCATTTTCTATTTCACAATATATAACATACAATTCTAGGACTCATTTACATCTTTATTTTCTCATACCAGAGAAAAGATGCGATACGTACCTATCTGTGACCTATATATTTTACTTCTGAGGATACCCTCAAAGTATGTCCATTTAAGTATAAATGATTCAAACTTATAATTTTTTATGGCAGAGTAATACTCCATTCTGTAGAAGAACCACAGCTTTTTTATCCAGTCTCCAGTTGATGGACACTTGGGTTGTTTCCAAGATGCAGCCATCACAAATTGAGCTGCTATAAACATGGGTGCGCATATGTCACTGTGATATGAGTCTTTTAATTCTTTTGTGTATGTACCTAGCAGGGCAATGGCCAGGTCAAATGGGACCTCGAATCCTAGCTTTTTGAGGAATCTCCAAACTGATCTTGAGTGTGGACCTTGTATTCAGCTACTCTACTGAATTTGGTCATTAGATTTAGAAGTCTTTTGATGGAGGTTCTGGGGTCTTCCAAATAGAGTAGCGTGTCATCCACAAATGATGGCAGTTTAACTTCTTTTAATATCTTTATTATTTTTATTTCTTTCTCTTGTCTAATTGTTGTGGCTAAAGCTTCCAGAAATATATTGAACAGGAGTGGTGAGAACGGAAATCCTTATCTTGTTTCAGATTTTAGTGTGAAATATTTCTGACCATTTAGCATGACGACAGCTGTTGGTTTTTCAGACATGGCTTTTATCAGGTTGAGATAAAGACCATCTATTCAAATTTTCTGTAGGGTTTTATTTTTTTTTTTATCATGAGTAAGTGTCAGATTTTGTCCAATGCTTCTGCATCTATTAAGATGATCATGTGGTTTTTGTCCTTAAAATATAGTGTATTATGTTGAAACATTCTTGCATCCCAGGGATGAATCCAAGTTGATCAGAGTGTCTGATCTTGATGATCCTCTGTATTCTGTTTGTGGGAATCTTATTGAGGATTTTTGCAACTATATTCATAAGGAGAATTGATCTGTAGTTTTATTTTTTCAGTGGATCTTCTCTGCCTTTGAAATCTAGGTAATACTTGCTTCCAGGAATGAATCTGGGAGTATTGCTTTCCTTTGCATATCATTAAAGAGTTTGAACAGTAATGACATTAATTTTTTTTCTAAATATCTTGTAGAATTCATCAGCTAAGCCATCAGAACCTGGCTTTTCTTTGTCAGTAAGTTTTAAATGACATTTTCATTTCATTGATTAATATTATGTTGTTTAGAATTTTTATATCTTCTTTGTTCAACTTTGCTAATTCATATGTATCTAGTCTGTCCATTTCTTCTGTGTTTTCCATTTTGTTGGAGTACAGGTTGTCAAAGTAGGTATTTATAATCCGCTATATTTTTGCTGGATCTGTTGTAATTTCACTCTTTTCATTCCCAATCACGTGGATCTGAGCCTTTTCTTTCCTTTTTTGATAAGGTTGGCAAAGGTTTGTCAGTTTTATTTATTGTTTCAAAGAACCAATTCTTTGATTCATTCATTTTTTTCATTTTTCTCTTATTCTCCATTGTATTGATTTCTCCTCTGATCCTTATAATTTTCTACCTTGTCTCAGCTTTGGGTTTGCTTGCTGTTATTTTTCTAGGAGCCCAAGGTTCAGTATTCAATTTTTTTTATTTGAGCTTATTGTTTTCTTAAATGGGAATTCACTTCTATGAATTTCCCTTGTAGGACTGTTTGCATTGTGTCCTATAAATACTGGGATGTTGTATTTGATTTATCATTTAATTGTTGAAATGGTCCAATTTCTTCTTTAATTTCCACTGTGACCCATTGGTTATTCAGGAGGGTATTATTCAATTTCCATGTGTTTGTGAAGGTCTTGTGGTTTCTTTTGCTATTAACCTCCAATTTCATTGCATTATGGTCTGATAGTAGACAGAGGATAACTTGAATTCCCTTGCATTTACTTAACCCTATTCTATGAAATAGCATGTGGTCTATTTTTGGAGAACAACATATGTTCAACTGAGAAAAAAATGTGTATTCTGATTTTAGGGGGTGGAACACTCTGCAGACATCTATTAAGTCCATTTTTTCAGATGTTTGATTCAGTTCTAGCATTTCAGTATTATACTTTTAAATTCAAATCTTTATTGGTACATTATGAGTACACATCATCATCACATTCAACACTGAGAGTTTGTGGCAGAATATGACATGATTTGATTCTCATTTTTCCCCTTTCCCCCACCTATCCTGCAACCCCCACCCCTATATACATAAGCTTTGTTTCCTTTTCATTTATTGATTATTATTTTTGTCTAGTTTAATTTGTATATTTTTGACAGTTGAGTATTGAGTTGCCCCACATGTATTGTATTGGTGTTTATTTGACTTTTATTTGTTTGTTTGTTGTTTTTTGGTGGTACCAGGGATTGAACTCCAGACCTTGTTTTCCCAAGGTAGGCGTGTACCACTTGAGCTCAATCCCCAGCCCTTATTTGACTTTTTTTTTCTTTTTTCTTTTTGGTTTTTGGAGACAGAGTTTCGCTTTATAGTTCAGGCTGGTCTGAACTCAGCCTTGAACATGCAATCCTCCTGACTCTACTTCCCAAACATTGGGATTACAGTCTTGAGCCACCACGCCCAGCACTGTGGTATGTGATGTTGATTGCTGGTGAGCATGAATCACTATGCCTTGCATTTTTTTTAAATACATGGTTACCAGGGTTCAATCCCTTCAATTTGCAAGGCAGATGCTGGAACCACTGAGCTAAATCCCTGGCCATCTTATTTGGCTCTTAATTTCTATTAATATTTGTTTTATATAGTTGGATGCATTAGTATTTGTGAATATATATTTATGATTGCTATTTCTTCCTCTTGAATTGTTCTCTTTACAAAAATGTAGTGGACTTCTTTGTCTGTCTTAATTAGTTTTGGTTTGAAGTCCATTTTGTCTACAAATAGTAGAGATACCTCTGATTTTTTTCTGGGTTCTTGTCATATGGAATATTGTTTTCCAATCTTTGACTTTTAGTCTATGAATGAATTGTGTTTCTGTCATACAGCACATTGATGGATCATGCTGTTTCATCTATTCTACCAGTCTGTTTCTTTTGATCAGTGAACTGAGGACATTGACATTGATGGTTATAAGTGACATATTGACTTATCTTTGTCATAATCTTTTCCTGTTGTTGGCTCTTTTTAAAATTTTTTTCCCTTTCCATTTAATTTATTGCCTTGCCTGATAGCTTCATTCTATTGGTCTTCACAGAATTCTGACTCCCAATGTCTTTTTCTAGAACATCATTTAGGAATTTCTGAGTGCTAGTTTGGTATTCATGAAGCACCCCAGGTGTTCTTTGTCATGAAAATATCTTATTCCTCCATAGATTTTTCAAGGATAGCTTTTCAGAATACATCGATCTGTGTTGGAAGTTGTTTACTTTTATGGCTTGAAATACTTCACTCCAATTTCTTCTTGACTTGAGGATTTATGTTGAGAATTTCAATGGGCTCTCCTTTGTATGTGATTTGTTTATTTTCTCAAAGTGTTTTTAGTATTTTGTTTTTCTTCTAGGTTTCTGGAGTCTTGACTCTTATTTGCCGTGGTGTTGATTTTTTTTTTTTTAGACAGGGTCTCACTTTGTGGTTCAGGCTGGCCCTGAGCTCAGCCTCAAACTCATATCACAGTAATCCTCCTGCCTCTGCCTCCCGAGTGCTGGGATTACAGTTGTGAGCCACCAGGCCCAGCACTGTAGTATGTGGTACTGATAGCTGCTGGGCATGAGTCTCCATGCCCAGTATTGTATGTGGTTACTGGGGATTGAACCAGATCTTTGAGCTTGCAAGACAGGGGCCAGAACCACTGAGCTAAAATCTCTTTTTAAATCAGATGTAGGTGAAGTCCTATATCCTTCTCTTATCCATATGTCAAATTCTTTTCCCTTGCTTGGAAGTTTTCTGGCATTGTTTCTGTGAATGGTTTTATTTTTAACATTGTTTGCATTATCTTTTGCTGTTTCATTGATTCTGATTAGTCTTATACTATTCTGTTTTGCATCATTCAGAAACTACTGGATTGATTTTTTGTGTTTCCTTGCTATCTTTCTTTTCATGATTAACTGCAACTCTGTCTTCTATAGCTGATATTGGCTTATTCTGCTGCATACACTTTCAATGGAACTTGTAATTTCCTAGATATCTGTTTGATTCTGTTTCATATATTCCATTTGTTTCCAGTGATGGGTGTTTATAGATTTCATCATGCTCCTGGGCTCTGATATTTTTAAAAAATCTGTTTGCTGAAGAGTTATTAATCATGTCTTTCCCTATGGTCACCACCTCGGTTATTATCTGAGAAATTATTTCTGATTTCATTTTTTTCCAGAACTTCTTTCATTACCAGTTCAGGGAGTCCAAGTGATTGAGTTACGAATTGTTCCATCTCATTGCCCCATGAATTTGTCTGGTTTTCAGGAAATCTTAGTTTGCCCATTGTTTAGGTGTTTTCTCAATTCTATTTTGTTGTTGTTAATGATGTTTTCAGTTTAATTCCTGGTTTCTGTTTGTAAATTGCTTATTATATCTTTATTTCTAGTATTTAGAACTTTAGGGAATGGCTCCTTCTTAGTTTGTATTCCAGGTCTAATTTGCCTTTGGATTTTGAGTCTGTAATGGCCTCTAGGCAATCTCAATCTTGATATCCAGGAAGGATAACTGACTAGAAAAGTCATGTCATCTTGATGAAAATAATATAATCAGCATCAGGCATAGCTTAGAAAATGACAAAGTGTGACAAATATTAATCTGAGACTTTTAATGGAGTGAACTAGACTTGTGGTTATATATCATAATCAAGGATCAGACAATTATGTTTGCAGTAAATACAGTGGACTTATCTTCTAGGAAAAAGACTTAGAAAGAGTTGGAAGGTTTAGAGAGATAGAATGAGAGAAAGGAGTTAGAAATAGGACTAGAGGACACAGAAAGATCATGCAAACGTTGGGAAACAGATGAAGATAGAAAGAAAAGAGAGAAGAAAAGAACAAACATAAGAACAAAATAACCAGTTGCAACAAGAAAACCAGAAGCTTTAGTCACTTTCCAAGAAAAATGAGGACAATTGAGAGGAAGAGGAAAAGAAAAAGTAGGACAGAAACAAGAACACAGAAGGAGAGAAATGAAGATAAAAAAGACAAAGAAAGGAGAAGAAAAGAACAAGAAGAAAAAATCCCCTTTCTCAATTTCTTATTACTCAGACATCTTCTGGCGCTCTGAATGATGGTGTTTCTGTTCTTTACCATTGTATGGATGTGGCTGCAGCCCTCTTGGATGGTCTACTGCTGTTGGCACACAGAGCTGGTCCCTCTAGTGATGGCATAGGAGTGCGGTCCCCCTAGTGGAGGTGTACTTGGGCAGTCCCCTGCTAATGACACACGGGGCAGTCAGTGCATCTGGTCAGTTTTAAGAATTTCTTACACTCAATTTCCTCTCCATTTGAGATTTAGTGTTGTGTATGTTCAACTTCATGATTTTCTGAGTAAGATACCAACTCAATTCATTATATGTAGATCAGGTCCCTGATAACAGCGTCTTTTGGTGAGACATTCAGTCTGTAATGGGGCTCACTAGCAAATCAGGAGCTGTTCTTTCTAAATATAGTTCTCTATATGAAAAAAAAATCCCATGGATTTTCTCAAAAATCATAAGGATTTTGTCACTGTTCATGTAACCAGGACCTTCCAGAATCTTTATAAAGCATTCTTAATTTGTCACAGAATCTTTGAGTATTGTTGGTTGTCCTAAGTCATAAGTTAAATATTTGCTTCCCTAAGATGTTCTTATACCAATTCCCAGAACCAGTGAGTGCATTACTTTCTATGTATGTAAATGAAAGTGGAGAGTAGCAGATGAAATAAAGGCTGCCAATCAACTCAGCCAAACATAAAATTTTATCCTGAACTACCTGGATATTCTCAATGTGATTACCAAGGCCGTTACATGTGGAAGGGAGAAATGAAATCATATCTGAGTGAAATGATAGCATGTGTGGTGTTCGATAGGCCATTCAAACGATTAAGTTTTCTGAGTAGTAGATTATAATAGAAATTTGCAAAGTTAAGTAATGATGAACCTTTTAGAGCTATCAGTGGTACAAACAGGCCCCTGTGGCACACTGTGGTGTACATACCATAGGTTCACCACTATGGGCCTATATCAGAGAAAGTGTGCTGTTGTTCCTGCCACAACTCAAACTACTTGTAGAGGACACTACTAACTGATAGAGTTGATTAGGCATTTGTTGTGTTGATCTGTGCCAGTAAATAGATCAATATTTTCCATGACTCTTCAGTCTTCTGCACATACATTTAAAATTCAGGCAGAAAGAACCCTCTCTTTCAAATCTCTGAAGGCAATGTTTACTGCTGCAATTTTCGTATGAATACAAAATTATAATTCTTTTACTGTTCTTTGAAGTATGGGCAGATGTGGGGATCCTCATGAGTCTTATGACAATAGTTGTCAATCTATTGATCAGCAAGAAATTGAAAATGAATGATTTTGTCATTCGCTTAAAATTTCTCTTGCAGTTGTTTAACTAAGAAATAGGAAAATAACCATAAGTAGTCTAAAGATACACTGTGAGACAAGTAGTGCATAATTTTGTTTATAACTTGACCTTTATGTATGACTGTGGGGTAAGGTGGACAATAGCAATGTTTTGTGTATCCAGAGATCAGGATTTACTCAGAGATAAGTCTAATTCCAGATAATCAGGTTATTCTTCTCCTCCATTAATCAGTCACAATGTAAATGGCTACATAGCTTTTTTTGGGGAAAATTGCACATTATAAAAATATAATAGAGCCCCCCCTTTACAAGTAACTGAAGTCCGTTTTAATCAAGGATATATGGATCTTTTTTGGCTTCTGAGATCTTAATCTCTGGATTAATACTGAGAATAGGCAAGGAGACTTCAACTCCACAAGCTTTTTATGCACTAGACCTAAATTTTTAAAACCTTGTATATGTCAAATAATGTTTAGACAGATTATCAATCTATTTAATTCCCAGAACCACTTTGATCAATTACCTATAGCCAAGGAATCCCATATGAAAATGTGTGCTGATTGCCACTGTGTCCTTGTGGCCTATTACAGTCATTGTACCTATATTTTCTGTACCAATTGAGAGTGTCCACTGGCTCCATTAAAATCAGAGTAGTCTGGAACAGTTATGGCTCCTGATACAGCAAAGATAGTTGCTCTTGAGGTTCTCAGACTAGAGCCCCCTTCATTAATGCAAAATTTTAGGTTACTAATGCATTGCTTATTATCCTGGAGAAGTAAGTATCCCATCATTTCTGTTGGGTGATTAAGACTATGGAGTTCTTTCTGTAATCATGCCAGGAAGGATAAACTCAAAAACATTGAGGTAAAGCACAACTGAATTCAGATTTTTATCAATTAGCCACGGATTGTTAGAATTATTCCAAACAAGGTAATGGAGTCACAGGTGTTAGAAGGACTAGAAGAAAAAAAGGGAAGAGTCTAGGAAGAAGAAAAGAAAAGGGGTAACCTTCAGAGGTTGGAAGTGGATGTTGTTCCTGCTGCCATACTTCTGGAAACTCCTGCAGTTTTTTCTGGATCCACCAAGAAAGATACATCCCTGACCATGGGTGAGGGTGTATCAGATACATTTTCTTACTGCTGGGACATGGAGAGATGGTGCTTTGGAAAATCAGAGAAACTGGCACCCAGAGGTGACACTGGTGCTGGGCTTGAGGCTTAAATAGGGCTTTTAAGATACATTTTCCATGTAGAAAAATAGTTTTAAGATCTAGCTTTCTTCTATAAAATATAAAAAGTCTTCAGAAATGAAAAAATTTTTAGATTAGTCAATTATGGCTAGAGAGCACATGTGCCAGGATGGCTATCCAGTGGCGATGAAAAGAGAATTTTGCTCATTGTACTTGGCAATTTACCTGTTTAAATAAGTGCACAGATAATTCTTATATACAATAAAGTTTGAGTGAGCT
Organism: Petromus typicus; assembly: GCA_004026965.1. Lineage (NCBI taxonomy): Eukaryota > Metazoa > Chordata > Mammalia > Rodentia > Petromuridae > Petromus > Petromus typicus. The sequence continues at coordinate 12,179 of PVIR01013789.1, forward strand.
AACATTTTTGGAACTTTAGTAATTATTCAGTCAACTAATTATGACTCAAGGGAGTAGGAAACTATAAGAAGTTTTTCCACCCACACATGCATTTGGTTTTGGCTTAATATATCTGTATATGTGTAGATCAAGGATACACAGTGAGCTTGTTGTGTGTATTTGTTACTTGAGTGTGCTTATGCATAGGCAAGTATGTGGGCTATTTTCTGTTGAATTTTAAAAATAATGATAACAAAATGCTCTCTATTATTTTGGAAGATGGAAGCATTAAGGGATTCTGTGAAACTGAGCCAGAGCTTCCCAAAAAACACCCCGAACCATTTTTTCCTTACTGCTTTATTCTATAAGTAAAGGAAAAATGTCCAGAATAAGGAACATAAGTGGATCGTCATTAAAGAGAAAGTACATCTAATTATATCGTCTTCTGGAGCTTTTCTTTTTAAACCTCACTTCAAAGTTGGAATAAAGAGAAATGATCAGTTGCTTGTTATTTTCATGAGAAGTTAAGGAATTTTTTCTTTGGGGATTTAAGGACCAAAAGAAATGTAACTTCACTTGCTTTATTCTATTTAAGGTATTGAAGAAAAAATTTGGAAAGTGTGTAGGTGCATGAATTTAATTGATTAACAAAATTAAATACTGAATGAGGAAGGCCCACTGTTAAAATGATAATAATGAAAAGGAAACAAATCCAAAGGATGCTGAATTTTCACTAGAGATGTAACTCTGCAACATATCTTGATCTTTTATATGACTTTAACTAGAAGAATGGTTTCTAAGTCTTAAAGGTCAAACCTTCAGAAAGAAAAAATTGACAGTCTTTTCATTAAAGTTGAGCAGTATCATCATTTTCTCTCTCCTTTGATCTATTTATTTAAATTTAAATTTGTGTTAAATGCACAGTTTTAAGTGAGCAATTTGTATAAGGGTTTGGGGGTTTAATTATCAGTTCCTAGACTTTCAATTAGAACTACATATTTATCCTTAGGCTAGGTGTGCTGAATGTGTCAAATTAAGGGTTGCTGTTAGAGGAGGAGAAATAAAATTGCTTTAAAAACCCCCCAAAATACCTCGATTCGTTCCACCTGTAAAGTGAACTAATTTACTTACTCTTACACCATCAATTTTAAGAGCATGATTATAATTGCAAATTTTAAAGTATTAGTTGTCCAAATGATGAGATTGTCATTAAAGATGAAAGGAGAGAAATTGCAAGACATTTAGGAAAAAATGAACCTAGTTATTGTTCTGCCTCATTTTGCTTTCTTCAGAAGTACTGGGAAATTTTGTACAGATCAGAGGATATTAAAAATGCATAAAAGTTTGAAAGAAAAAAAGGAAATTATAAATTAAGTAACAACAACAAAAGAATTGAATTCGACCCAAAATATCAATTAAGAAGAGTAAGAGGGAAATAGGTAACCCATGTCAAGCTCCGGAGCCAGGAGAGGGCATTGCTGAGGGCAACTACCATGGCCAGATACAAGGTTAGCTGCTGCATCTTAGGAGCACAATGCTCTGCCATTTGGGGGAGTGGATTTGGCTTGTTATGTTGCCCACTCAACACTTGTGTCAAGCAGCTTATGTCATTGAGATGTATATCCAATTCATAGTTGGGGCTCTCATTCCTGTTGGATTTGTCAGTCAAATTTGTATGATATACCACAAAAGAAATCTCTTTTCCTGTGACACTTACTTTGTTGAAAGGAAGAGTAAGGCTGTTTGCCATATAAGTTTTGGTCAAGTTGAAGAGATTTTTGCCTTTGTTAAAATTTTTATAATTTTTTTATTCAAATCTTTATTGGTACATTATGGATATACATCATCATCACATTCAACAATGAAAGTTTGTACCAGCATATGACATGACTTGATTCTCATTTTCCTCCTTCCCCCACCCATCCTGCAACTCCTACCCCCTATATACATAAGCTCTGTTTCATTTTTTTATTATTATCACATTCTTTTCCCCCTCATCACCCCTACACCCTCTTTCCTTTTAAACATTTTCTATTTCACAATATCAACTATATATACTAGAACTCATTTACATCTTCATTTTCTCATACCAGATAAAAGATATGATATTTACACCTCTGTGACCTATTTATTTCATTTATGAGGATGTCCTCAAGGTACATGTATTTGAGTATGAATGACTCAATCTTATCATTTTTAATGGCAGAATAATACTCCATTCTTGGCTTTGTTCAAATTTTGAGGAGGAGATGTCTTCTGCTCCCAAAAGGGTTAGAGATTCAGTAGGAGTTTGAAATAATACATAAAGCATAGGTTTTGTTGCTTCTGTTGCCAGTTGAGACCACAGAGTAAACACATCAGCAAATATTATATGTATATAATTGGCTATGAGAATTGAAAGATGATACACATAAAGACACTGTGATATGTACTTGCTCTTATTTTTCAACTATACAACTAATTAAGTAAAGTTATGTGGCTCAGAGAAGCCAATTGTATTATATCTCATTGTTTGGGGGCATAAAGTTCACAAAAAGGAGTTTCAATTAAAATTTTAGCACATAACTGGATTATCCTGGAGCCTCTGGATTAGCTTTAAGTTATTATGTTTCAAAACTGAGGGGGTAAACTTTCAGTACAGCACTGGTGTGCTCTGGAAGATTACCTTCTTCGGTAGACGAGCTATGTTTTGCTATTAGACCCAACAGTTCAAATTTTAGTTCTGATATTTATTAGCTTGTGGTCTTGGCCAAGTTTCCCAGACTCTGTTTTAGCTTTTGCTCTAGAAAATGCATGTGATGAGCCTGTAACTGGCCAGCTTTGATTTCAAGCACAACAAACATACAGACCCTCTGGTTCAGACTTTCCTAATATAATCTGATACTTGATGATATTTAAGAAGAGAACCAAAAACTTGAGCAACGTATATAGCAACGCAGACTAGCCTGATGCTAAGGAGATATTTTGTTTCACAATAATAATTGAGTTTCTTTCATAACCTCACGATCAACTGTCTTTGAGTTCAGCTTTAACTAAAGGTGTTCTGTTTCAGTATGCCTTAAAATCAGTTGTTAGCAGTCAAATTTTTCAGCTTGTCTATTATTCTTCATTTTCCAAATGTTATTTTCTGTCACAGGTAATATATGATTAAATCTGAGACCCATCGAACACTTGGCTGAAGGAAAGCTGGAAGAACAGACTCCAAATATTTCATTTGAATAAGAAGAGCCACACATGTGCTTCGCCATCCCTGACTTCAGCAGAACCCCTGTTAAGTAAACTTCTTGTATTTCTATTAGCTTTTGCAAGATTACCAACAGATGGACATTGAGACTGAGGCCTACTCTTCCCTGGTCTTTTTCCTTCTAGAGTGGTGGTATAAAACTTTTCGATATCACTCCCTGCAAGTAAAAAAAAGACAATTTGACTTTTCACCTCTCTGTACAGTAGACCTCTTTTGTCTGTGGTGGATGGATATTTTCCAGACACCCCAATGGATGCCGGAAGTCATGCACAGTACTGAATTCTGTGCATACTAGCTTATTTTCTATGTACCCTATGGTATTTCCACATAGCACCTGAGTTAGTTTATCCTTCTATGTTTTATGTCTTAATCTCTTTCTATCATTATTTTTCTACTGTGGGCCATTTTCAAGTAAAGTAAGGGTTCTGTGAACACAAGTTCTGTGATATCAAGATAGTCAATCCAATAACCGAAGTAGCTACAAAGTAACTAAAGGGAGGGTAGAAAGTGGGCTGGCACAAATTTTTCCTCATTCTTCTCAGAAGGATGTGAAATCTCAAAGTGATGTGTTTATTTCTGGAATTTTCTGATCAATATTTTTATATTGCTATTTGAACACTGGTAACTGAAACCTCAAAAAAGTGAAACCATAGATAAAGGAAGACTATATTCATTTACTTACACATATTATTTATTTACATGCTCTACCTTGTACATTAGTACACATGACATTAAATGTCACACATTATATACATTATGTGTTCCAAAACAGACAAAGATGAGGAAAATGACGAAATAAACTGTCACGTTTTTAAACATTTTGGTACTGGGTGTAGTGGTCCACACCTGAAATCTCCAAAGCAGAGGCCTACAGGCAGGATGATCGCAGTGAGTTAAAAGTCAGCTTGGTTTACACAGTAAGAACTTATCTCAAAATTTAAAACAAAAATTACATGGTAAGCATGATGTTTCTAGACATTCTAATTTTTCAAGGCACAATATACACAAAAGGTGATTTTTATCAGAAAAGACTGAGGATGCAGATTGGTATTTCAGAGAGTCCTCTTAAGACTTTTGACTGATCTAACCTGACTTTCCCTCAAACCTCTTTAGAGGCCTGCGGCTTTATGGAGCTGGTGGCGCCAGGTGCTCGCATTCGATGAAGCAGGAAGTGGTGGCTCTGCTTGTTCCTCGTTACTTACTTGAACTCATGTGATTAGAATTTTCTTTGTGTTTCTCTGTAGAAATATTTTAAAGTGACTTGTCCACTTTGTCAGAGTGTATCTGAGTAAATAAGATTCTTAAGTCTACTTAACTAGTCCTCATAAGGTTCTCTGTGTCCTCATAATCAGGTTGAGAACCAGTGCAGGTAGTCCTGGGTCAGCTCTCCCATCTGTAGAGTCTCCCTTTTCCCTTAGGACAGTCATATCATCTGACCTACTGCTGAGCAAGGAATATCATGTTTAGCCCCTTTACTGAATAGCTGTAAAGTGTACATTGTGTTTGGCTTGGGGAAATGGAGAATAGAAATAGAGTGTGCTGCGATATTCTAATACATCGCTACTGAGTTGATTTTGAGAGATCACTTTTCAAGAATCTAAGTCAGGGGCTGAGGATTTATCTTAGTAGTTCCAGCATGTGTCTGGCAAGCACAAAGTCCTGAGTGCGATCCCTGGTACCTTACACCTCAGTACTGGGTGTGGTGGCTCATGAGTCTAATCCCAGCACTTAGGAGGCAGAGGCAGGAGGATTGCTGTGAGTTTGAGCCTGGCCTGGGCAACATAGTGAGTTCAGAGCCAGCTTGAACTATGAAATGAGACCCTGTCTCAAAAAAAAAAAAAAAAAAAAAAGAATGTAAGTTAGTAAAGCCACAAAGGGCCAAAATAATCTGTGAAGGGCCATATAATATTTCCTGCTTTGTGAGTCACATAGTCTTCTTGCACCTTCTCAACTCTGTCATTGTAGTGCAGAAATGTCTATAGGCAACACAAAAACCTATGTCTGTGGCTATGTTCCAATAAAACTTTATTTACAAGTGCAGACACTGGGTCAAGTTTGAAATAAAGATAATAATTTACTGATCTTTGATCTAAGAAATTGTTAGCAAGTGCAACATTAATTGAATAGTGATTCTATGTTTACAAGAAAATGAGGGGAAAAAAATCTATCCTTCAAGGATAGCAGTGCTTTCTGTTGCTAACTGATGTTTAGTAAGTGTTTTATTTAAAGATTTTTAACATGAAAAAGAGTGTACACAAATACAGATTACATTATGATAACCAAGTTAGGATTCGATATGACAAAAATCAAAACAAATTGATGAAGTAAATTTACTAGCCTTGAACAAGATACTTGAAATTTAATTCAGGCTTCATATGCATAAATGATCTGGCTACAGGCTTATGCAAAATAAATTATTTCCTAGAACATCAGAATGCCAACCATTCTGACCGTGAACTGCCTTATTCTCCTAGTAAATGTTTGAGAGACTCATCCAATCTGAAAAGAGTTGCCATGACATGTATAGACTTCAAAAAAATAGAATACAGTAAAAACACATTTGCAATGTAATTTTTCTTAAAATATGAACAATCTTACTACTTACAAATTTTAAAAACAAAAGATCACCTTGAATGACATTTAAAATCTCATTAAAGAAAAATGCTCAGCATTTGTGCATCTTTGGTACAACACTAGTAAGATTTTTTTGAGAGGAGCAAGGAAGCTATATAATGAGGTCATTCATTTAAAATTTGTTTAAAAATGTTCACGAAATTGAAAATTGCTGCTTACAACAACTTAGAATATTATGCCATGAACACGCTTTCCACTATTTAAATGAAGGACAAAAGATTAACTTGAAGAAAGTGCTTCTCAAAATGATGTCCAAAAGCCCAAAAGAATTCAAATGTGGGCTCAGTAATAAACCTGTTAAGCAAATGTCCTATGTGGTTATTCTATATTATGAAATGCCCTCTGGGGGCTGGGGAGTTAGCTCAGTGGTTCCGGCACCTGTCTTGCAAGCGCAAGGGCCTGGGTTCGATCCCCAGTAACCACATACAATACTGGGCGTGGAGACTCACACCCAGCAGCGACCAGTACCACATACCACAGTGCCGGGCATGGTGGCTCATGCCTGCAATCCCAGCACTTGGGAAGCAGAGGCAGGAAGATTGCTGTGATGTGAGTTTGAGCCTGAGCTCAGGGCTAGCCTGAACTACAAAGCGAGACCCTGTTTAAAAAAAAAAGAAAAAAGAAAAAAGAAATGCCCTTTGGGAAAGAGCAATATTTAAAATCAATATAAATAGATTTCTGAGATGTTAGAATTCTCTGTTAGTTTCTGTTGTGATGCTGATTTTCATTTTAAAATAATTACCAGCCATTAAAAGAAGCATATATAAATGAACATGTTAATGTCTATATATATTTTCCTTTGATATTGTCATTATGTTCATACTTAGTTATTTGAAGAAAAGACTATATAATATTACAGGCTTTGAGAAAGTTACATTTCCAATGAAATGGGCTCCTCAAAAAAGATTTAAAAATTTATTAAATGCCTACACATTTTTAATTATTCTAAATTTAAAACTAGCTAGATTGCCTAAAATTAAGTTGTATTACAATCATACCACTATAAATTATTTAGAAGATGATAGTACTCTTCAAGTTCTTCAGATAAAAATAGTACTAAACAAAGCTACACCTGGCAACTCTTCAAATAATAAATTACTAACCAATAATTTTAATAAAAATATTTTGAAGAGCTCTGCACCTGAAATGAATTCTACTGCATATTTCATATGTTGTCCTATTAAAAAAAAACTTAACTAAGGATATGGAAGTACAATGTATGTATTTTATGCTGATTGAAAACTATTATGTTTTGGATTTTCCCAAACACTGCATAAACTGGAATCCAGCAGAACAGATAATTTGATTTGAGATAAACAAGCATAGGTAAGATATTCTATTTAAAAGACAAATTATTTTCCTGTAAATAACTTAAAAAGTATTACACTCTATCTCTGCTCAATAAATGGAAGGCGTTTATACATTTAGATAACAATGAATTGCCTCATTGTTATTTAAATCAAAACATAAAAAGCAAATCTATCAGCAAACAATTCAATATGCCCTAAAAAGAAAGCATTACATCTAAATGTAACCACAAAAAAGAAATTAAAATTAGCTTGCAGACAATTATAAAATTGTTTAATTGAATCCAAGCTGGTAACAAATTTTTTCAGGTATTAAATGGCAAATAAGTGAATGCATAGCTGAAAAATGATAGTCAGACCCATTCTTCTCCATACATAGATAGACGGCTGATATGCTCAAAACCTGCAAATTCATATCTACCAGTCTTCCTTACAATGTCATTATCATCTGGGGTGAGCTGGACAGGTTCAGTAGTAAATTGAGAATCAAAAGTATCCAGACCGAATTCCCCAGACATATTCAGTTTAAACGGAGGCCCCACCTGCTTTTGCTCCATCCCGCACCAGTCAACATTTTCAAAGATTTGATGCTCCTGAACATTGCCAAATCCTCTTTGAGGATGACAGCCCAGTTGTTCCTTTGGGCCCCTGTTCAGAAAACCCTTCAAGACACTCCCAGCTTTTATGGACTGACAACACAGTATGTGAATTTTTCTTTCTAAAATAACTTGCAAGAGATTATTGTTTGAGTTCTGGCCATATTCATCAGAGCTTTCAGAGAGATGAAACGGAGACTTCCCAAGCATCATCTCAGACATCACCACTCCAACAGCCCACCAGTCCACACTGAAGCCATAATCTTTTCCTTTTATAATTTCTGGAGCCAGTTAATTTGGAGTGCCATAGAAAGTGCCGGTCATCTTTCCTGGCTATACGTCTTCCTTGTACATGCAAAAGTTCATGAGTGTAATGTGCCCTTTTGAGTCTAGTAATAAGTTATCCATTTTCAAGTTTCTCTAAAGTATCCCTTGTTGATGATGGTAGTTGAGTGCTAAACTGATTTCTGCCGAGTAAAATCTGGCCTGTCCTTCAGGAAGTTTTCTTCACTGCTGCATATGAAACATCACATCTCTGCCACTGACATAGTGTAGAACACAGAACACTCTGCAATCTGGAAGCACGAGCATGGTCCAACAAAAATAGGATGGTTCGATGTCTGCTCCAAAATATGCCTTTTTACACCTGGTCCATGTTCACCTGCTGTTTTTACACTGCTTTCAATGCATAAATCTGATCTGATTTTTCCCATTGGACCAACAGTACTTTTCCTCTGTACTGTTTTCCCGTTGGACCAACAGTACTTTTCCCATAACTCCCTCTCCCAATCATGGAGCAAATCAAAGTCCTGAAGAGCTAAGCTGGGGGAAGCTATGCCACCAGGCCCTGGTGTCCCTGCCTCATTATCTTCATCATCTTGTTCTAAACCCTCATGACCAGAAGAATTATGTGGAACGGCTGTCAGTGCAGGGTCTGAAGCCATGGCTGATGGATCCCATGGCAGTGTGGGCTCTGGAGGAAGAGAATGCTGTCCACATCCATTGGTGACAAGTTTGTGGCACTTCTTATGAACTGAGAGTTTACAGTTCACACACTTGTTTACCTGTGTCCAAGTCCCTCTACCTGGTCCATGCAGACAGCACAGTGAGCTTGTCTGCTGAAGTGCTTGGCTTGAAAAGTGTGGCCGTGGGCATAGTGCAGCTTCCTCCGCAGAGGACGGATCAATCTTCTGGACAAGGCACCTGACGATGTTCTGGTGTACGTGGTGACGCATGAGTTAAGAACTCAGGATGTTTCCTTAGCTCAGAAAGCCTAAAGGCATCTTCTAACTCCAACTGAGGTGACACAGAAGAGTCTAGGCCTCCTTCCTCGTCTACCCAATCTGAGGTGAAAAGCTGTTTACTGTCTTAACACCACATATGTTGATATTCATCACAAAGGCCCTCAAAGGAGATGGAATTCTCAAACAAATCAGGGCCGATTGGGTAGTGGTGTGGTTCTTAAAGGTGCCTGAAAAGAAGGGTCCATACAAGGGTTGGCTTGTAGAAAAACAGGCAGGAAGGGCTTGGAGAATGAGTGCACTCTGATGGCCTGCACAGACCACACTGGGAAGAATCCTGCAGGGCTCTCTGGGAAGTTATTTTCCATTGCTAGGCTTGGGCAGATGTACACTAGGCTTCTCCATATCTCTTGGCGGCCAGTAATTGTGACTTTGGCCTCCCACCCTGAACTTTGACTCTCTAGGGTTTTTGGACCCCGTTCTGGAGAGACCAGCCTAGAGCTACTGGGTGTTTCTGGGCCTAATGAAACTTGCCCTGGGCTCTTTCCATGCTCAGTGACATTGGTATCTGAGCCAGTGAGTACCTTGATTTTGGAAGGTCATTGGTGGTCAGCAGTGGGAGGTGTTCCCGGGAGTGTCTGTGACAGTTGTGTAACTCTTTAGTGTGGCTTATGGTGTCTGGCTGGGGTCAGCTGTCATCTCCCATCTCTCACAGACACTCTCTCTGCCTGGGATCCTGAGGCTGTGACCTTGTGAAGAAGCAGCTCAGCATGTTCAGTGCTGACCAGCTCTAGCTGAGTGAGCTTGGGAGATGCTGGTATTGGATTGTGATGCCTAGTACTGGATGCTGTGGGGGTTCCAGGTTCTGTTTGGAGATGTTGCCAAGGAAGTGGGGTCACATCCTGGGGTTTATGTGGAGCAGTCCTCCTTGGGAAAACTAATTGTATTATTGGAACTATGATTAGGTCAAGTCTTCCGGCCTGCTCTCTAGCTATCTGCTGCTAAGTGATGTATGGATGCAACATTATCTCTGTTCCTGGCTCAGTCTTTCTCTCAGTCACATGCACATGTACATGCGCACTGACACTCAGGCACACATCATATGGAGGCAGCATGTGACTATAAACTCATGAGAACATCAAAGAGAGGTTTCAACATGTTCTTGATGCCAATGGAAGGACATCTTCTCCCAGCATCTCAAACAACTTTACCAAATGGTGAATGCTGCAAGGAAAAATTGAAATGAAGATAAAATGAAAAGCACAATGGAATGAAGACAAAGATCCAAGTAGCAAGCTGCAATGAAAGGAAAGTATCAGAAAAGTTTCCATTTCCTGATGCTGGAAGCCATCAGGAGTCCCCACCATTCTTTTGTCACTTTCTTGCTTCATCTCCACCTTATTTACATTTTCCTTCTGTGCCTGAGGTGACCATCTCCCTCCAGGACTTAATGTCTTTGAGACATCCAGAGCTCTGACAACACACTGGCTAGCTTTGCTACCACATGGCCTTTTTACTTCACTGTCTCCCTCCTTAACAGTACTAACTGTACATGACAGCAACCATTTTCACTAGTGAAGTCCTTATAACCGTAGCAAAAAGAAATGCAAGATTCAGCCCATAAAGATACCTGGAGGGACATCTGCAGCAGATGCTAGTGCTTGTGTGGTTGCCTTTTCAAGAGGTCCAGTCAAACCTCACAGAAGAGGACAATCTTACCCCATCACCTTGGGCATTGAACTTAACTGATGGTTTCATATAAATTTTTCTATCGATATTAAGTGGCTTCTTTATGTATTTCCATAGAATAAGGTGTTTCATAGGAATGTACTTCCAAGATAACTAAAGCTGACTCTCTTAAAGAAAGGAAGAAAATCTAGATTATTGCACACTGCCTGCCATGCTTGGCATTAGGTGTGTAATAAATCTTGATTTATTTAGTCTTTTAAAAGCTGTAAGCACTAGGAATTGATATGTTAATTTAAACATTTACAGGAAAGAAACCAGGACTCAAACAGGTTAAGTAACTTGTCCAAGGTCAAGAAATATGAGAGGACAGAAACGTCCCCAAACCTCAGCCTGCCTGCATTGTCAGCTGAAACTTTTCTTATTTTTACAATTTTGCACGGTCACACTTACACATATTGTCATAAATTCTGTGACCTGAAAAGAGAATATTAAATATATTCCAAGCAATTCTTGATGATGTTTTGTTGTCATATGAATCATAGCCCTGCAGGGACTTTTTCAATATGAAGGATATTTGTCCTGGGGCCCCATCTGGAAGATTTTTTTCTGGTTCATCTATCTATTTTGATCACTTTTCAATCCTAGCACTCATCAAGATTTTGGCTGTCACTTCTTATTTCTCTCTGTTGCTGCCTGTCTTTGGCTAGCTACAGCCACCCATTTCTAATTTTTATGAAGCCCCAATGACTATAAAACCAGACAGGCAATCTTGCTACAGTTAGACTTTAAGGCTGTGTTTTCAGGATCAAACTGAGGGCACGAGGAGCATGGAGTAGGTCACAATTTAGTGGTTCATGGGAATTTTGGGTTCATGGGAATTTGGTTCTCTCTAAGTTTATTATGTAAAATTGAGAATCTTGGATAGATAAGCTATGTAAGACAGAAACTCTATTATCTTTACCTTAGATATATTTTAGAAAAAAGTCTGTATCCTACATTTTCATTACTTTATTTTTTCTATTCCAGCTCCTAAAACTTATCTTTCTAGTAATACCTTCTATCCATCTAGTTCATGCACCAAGATTAAAAATTAAAGAAATGCCATTCTTCAAACTTAAGAAACACAGAAAAATACAAATGAAATAGAATGTTGACTATAGAGAGACTGTAAGAGGTGTTGTAGTTTGAGATAGTTTGTTTTTGATTTTGTTGCTGCTGTTTATGACAGAGAAGACTGGGAGACCTTGTAGACACAGAGAGAATGATGAGAAACAGGATGTTTGAACCTACTTCCTGGGCCTATTTTGACAAGTGAAAGCACTCCAGAAAATAGGTGGTAGCATTAAATGTCCTTAGAGAGGTGTTATGAATGTGATTTGAAACTAGACCTTTCTTGGGTTGGATGGGAAAGTATACATTTCTGAAGTGTTCTTGTGCTGGCAAACAACTGTGTATAAAAGACTGAGGTTGTGTAACTGAAAGGCTGCAGACTATGGCTATAACCAGGTTTATGGCTCAGAGAAATTAGGAGTTTGTTGTCTCTCATAGATTGCCAGCTCCTCAAAGGCTGGTCATGTCTGATTTCTTCTTGTATCTTCAGGCTCCACAGTATTCAGTACACAATTGAGACACTATAGATGATTTTTGAATGAATGAGTGAATGAATGAAGGCAAACGATGGATAAATTTGCTGAAGCCAGGAGCCAAAAGTGCTCAAGAGAACCATCTCTCTCTAACAAACTGTCCTGTGGGTAAGACATTGCAAGAATAGTGGATTCAAGTGTGTCTCCATGAGGCTGCTTGGCACCTCAATGACATACTCTGGTTTGCTTTAGGAACCATGATGGGATCTGTTTTCTTTACTTCAGAAGTTTATTTTATTCCTTTCAAACAATTTCTTTAAAATAAGTGTGGAGTAAAACACAGCTATAAAGCAGAGTCTTATTACCTACATTAAGACACAGAGCTGCCTAGTGGCAGCCCCTGAGACAACAACTACACACGATAAAAGCTCCCACAGATCTCCCTGATGGCCAGTGTTAACACTGTTTCTCAATCTCAGAATTAGAAAAGATTTTACTAGAATTCTTCTTATAAAACTCTCTGTTACAGAGAATTTAAGCTCCACTAAAAAGGACAATGCTAGCAGGGATTTTATTTCATTGTTGTTGCTGCTATCATTATAAATAAGAAATATCTTATTGCTTCTTTCAGATATAGCATTGTATTAAATACTATTCTTTGTCTCATGATATAACCTTTATAAATTCAATAAACTAATTCAAAGCTGAAGTCATTAAAATTGCTTAATAATTTCTATATATCTTTTGTGTTTACAGGAACTATAATGAGATTTAGAAACATCACACAAGTTCAAGATAATGGTTCTAAAGAGGCAAAAACTTTGTGGTATTGTATGATTTTAGTTGTTCCAAGATTATTTTTTTCTCCTATTTTCTTTGACTCTTGTGAAGTTTGAGGAATGGCATCATTTACAGTAGAACTAAAGGAAGTCTTAAAACTTTTGTGAACTCTGCTAAATTAGAGGTGTGTAGACACATGGTTAGTTAACAATCCAATACCTACTTCTTTTTCCCCCATTTCTTTGCAAGGATTGCCCTAATATCGTTTAAACTAGAAATGGAGTCCACTAAATACCTTCCTGCCCTTACCCTAAATATTCACATGAACCAGTTCCTACCAATGACATACAGTTGAATTCTGGTAAGTGTTCTTGGCTTATATTTCATTTTCCTGAGTATTAGGGGATAGGTGTCCTTTCCTTGCACAGTTTGTTTGTTGAATTCCTAGCCCCCAAGGATGGTACCTGGAGTTGAATGAAGCCTTTGGAAAGTAATTACGTTTAGATTAAATCTTGAGATTGAAACCACAATGATGCGATTAGTGATCTTGTCAGAAGAGAGTGAAAAAAGACACTAAGACTACTTCCATGAGCATCCTCCAAGGAAAGGCATGGAAATGTACAGATGTCTTAGGTACTTTCACCATTATCACACAAATAATACCTGATACAACTTAAGGGAGAGGTTTATTTTGGCTCACTTTTTGAAAGTTTCAAATTTTGAAATTTGAAAGTTTCAAGGTTTGAAATTTTCTTCTTGTAGGAGCTTTGGGCATGATGTCTTTGAGGTTCAACAGTAGGTTCATTATTTAGTCTTGCTCTGCTTTCCTGATGTGAGGAAAGTGCATCCCTTTTCAGACTGCTTTTGTTTTGTTCCCTAAGTTGTGATTTGTTTAATGGGTTTTATAAGTTAATTATAAATAGTATTTAATTTTTCTTTTAATTTCCCCTGTGATCTATTGGTTATTCAGGAGGGTATTATTTAATTTCCATGAATTTATGGGGCTTCTGTGGTTCCTTTTGCCATTGATTTCCAGTTTTATTGTTCTATGATCAGATAATGTGATGAGATAATTTCAATTCATTTGAATTTATCTAAGCATGTTCTTTCCATGGACTATTATGTGGTCTATTTTGGAGAATATCCTGTGTGCAGCTGAGAAGAAAGTTCATTCAGAAGTTTTGCAGTGGAACACTCTGTGGACATCTAATACATCCATTTGTTCAGTTTCAAATTTGGTCTAGTTCTGATATTTCTTTGTTGATTATTTTGTCTAGTTTGTCTGTCTATTTTGATAGTAGAGTATAAGGTCCCTCAATATAATTGTGTTAGTACATATTAGGTTTTCATATCTGCCAATATTTATTTTATATAACTGAGTGCACTGATTTTTGGTGCATATCTAAGTACCACATGCTAACTGATTGTGCCACTAGAGCTCCTGGTGCATATATACTTATAATTGTTATCTCCTCTTCCATAGTATTCCTTTCACAAGTATGTAGAGACTTTCTTTTTCTCTTTTGATCAGTCTTGGCTTGAAGTTTACATTGTCTGCAAATGGAATAGATAACCTTGCCTTGTTGGGTTCCAACAAGGATGAAATGTTATTTTCCATCCTTTGACATTCAGTCTATGAATTTCTCTTTGAGTTAAATGTGTTTCTTCTATACACTATGTTGTTGGATCTTGTCCCTTGATCCATTCTGCTACTCTGTTTCTTTTGATTGGTGAATAGGGGCCATTTATCTTGATCGTTATAGTTGATATGTATAAAATTATATTTATCATATTGTTGTGCTGCTGTTGTTTCTCTATCTTTCCTCTTTGTTTAACTGCTTGCCTTACCTTGTGGCTTCTTTCTACTGGTGTTCTCAGGACTGTGATTTTCATTATCTCTGTTAAAATTGTACTTCAGAGTACTTTGTAGAACTTGTTTGTTGGTTGTGAATTTCATCAGTTATTCTTTGTCATGGAAGTATTTTATTTCTCTGTTGATTTTGAAAGATAGTTTGGGGTTGGGGATGTAACTCAGTGGTGCCACACTTGCCTGGCAAGTGCAAGGTCTTGAGTTTGATCCCTGTCACCACATACATACACACGTACGCACACACACATATACACACACACACACACACACACACACACACATTAAAGCAAGAGAGACAGAGAAGGAAAGAAGGAAGGAAGGGAGGAAAGAAGGCAGGCAGGCAGGGATAGTCTTGCAGGATACATCAGTATGCACTGAAGTTTTACTTTTAGGGCTTAAAACACTTCAGTCCAGGCTCTTCTTGCTTTAAGGGTTTGTGTTGCAAAGTCCGCTGTGATTCTGATGGGCTTTCCTTTATAGGCAATTTGTTTTTTTTCTGTAATAACTTTTAATATTCTGCTCTTGTGTTGAATTTCTGGAATATTGATCATTCTATGCTTTGATGTGGATTTATTTCGGTCTTGGCTAACTGAAATTTATATGTCTCAGTTATTTGTATGTCAAGTTATTTTTTCAAGTTTTGAAAGTTTTCTGCCATTACTTCTTTGAATAGCTTTTGCATAGCATTTGTGCTATCTCTGGCACTCTTATTGACTCTACATCATCTTGCAACTGTTGGATTAATTGTTCATGGTCTCTTGCTGTTTTTAAGAAATCTTTCCTTTCATGTTAGTAACCATGGTCCTGTCTCATAGATCTGAAATACTATCCTCTCCTTGATTTAAATACTTATGAATACTTTTTGTGGAGCTTTAAATCTCCTAAATATCTGTTTGAATCTATTTCATGGATTCCATTTCTTTACTATGGTGGGTTTTCTCAAGCCTTTCTGATTTTTTTTAAAAAAAATCTGTTTCTACTGGAGCTTCACTGAGCATGTCCTTCATTTTAACTGTCATTCCCTCTTTTACCTGAAAGATTATTTTTTAATACCTTCATCTATTTGTATTTTCACCTCTGCAGTTATTAATTCAGAAAGTTTGGATAGGTAGCTTCTGATTTTTTCCCTCTCATTTTCCCCTGGATGTATTCTTGGTGAGCCTGAGGTCTGGGGTTACATTTTACTTCTGTATCTTATCATTTTCTATTTTAAAAAATTTTATTTCATTTTCTGAGTCGTTGCTTATAGATTTGTTATGGTATGTAGCTTTATGACTTGAATTGAGATGTTCCTAGGAAATGTCTATTCCTTTGAGATGGCTTCTTAGTATACATAGTCCTTTTTTGTTTTTGTGTCTATCCAAAGATTCTACCTTCATAATTTATTAAGGCTGTGAGGTTTCTCAGCTCCCAGTCCTTTGGTACTGGACTATTTTGATGGTTTTGACCATAATCACAGTGCTGTCATATAAGGGTGACATCCTGGCTACAGTAATACAGTTAGCAGTAGCAACATCAGGCATAGTCTAGCAACTGACAAAGTGTGTTAACTGTTAATTTGATATCTTTAACCATCTCAACAAGCTCTGTCATTTTATAACAAAATCCAACATAAACCAGGCACTTGTGTGCAATGAGTTTCCCCTTAGTAGAGTGATTTTATCATGTATGGGGAGAATTTAAGATGAATAGGGAACAAAACAGAAAGATACGTGAAAAGAAATACAGCAGAAACAAGGCCACTGGGCACAGGATGAACAACCAGGCTTTGGGAGACTGGAGAAAGTGCAGGAGAAAAAGAATGGAAGAGGAAGTAAAAGAATACTGAGATGAACTGGAAAGGCAGGAGACACTGTTCACTCACATGAAGATATTATGAAATCAAGAGAGAAAGTTTGAGAAAGAGAATGAGGATGAATAGAACATAATAGAAATTAAGGTTAAAATTCCTAAACAACTATACACACACACACAGCACCACCACCCCCTCACCACCCACAACAACAACAACAGCAGCAGCAAGAACAAATAAAAACCAAACAGATAATGGAAAACAATTCAAGCAAAGAAAAAAGAAAATAATAAAATTCCTCTGGTATCGACAGTCCTCTTCAGGTCCCTGACAGAGCCTGAAATCGTGCTGTGACTCTCTGCAGATGGCAGTTTGTGCTCAGTAAGAGGCTGATTTTGGCCTCCAAGTGTGGGCGCTGTCATCACTCTTCAGCCAGCAACTTTCAAGATAGCGCTTTGTTGGCTAACATATGTCTCCCACCCAGGCCATTTCTATTCCGCCCCCCCTACCTCGCCCTAGCTGTTTGGAACCCTACAGTGGAGGCAGCCTGAGGCTGCTTCCAGGTTGATGCCCAGCCTCTCAGGAATCCTGTTTCTTCCTTAGTCCCACTTCACTGACTAGTTCCTTTCTCTGTGGTTGTATGGGTTAGGGGATGTTTGTCTTGCAACCAGCTAAGGTTGTTTGCCCTTTGCCTGTTGAAAGGCAGGGCAGGAGTATGCCCTCTGATCACTGGCCAAAGCACTTACATGGCCTACGTCTGATCACCGAGCAGAGAGACCCCTCTAGTCCTTAGTGGTGGGGGCTAATCTGTGTCTTCTGAGGTGTTTTTGCTCAGCAGCTTTTCCCACAATCTGCTGTCCAGGAGTCTGCAATCTACTGTGAAAAAGTGCTTCCTGTTCCACACCAGAGCTTGGGGAGAGAGGCATCTGGGGGGCCATTTGGAGTGCAAGTGTCCAGCTTTTTTTAAAATTCAAATCTTTATTGGTACATTATGAATATACATCATCATTGCATTCAACATTGAGAATTTGTACCAGAATATGACATGACTTGATTCTCATTTTCCCCATGTACCCACTCTGCAACCCCACCCCCTCTATACATAAGCTTTGTTTCCTTTTTAAAAAATTACTATCACATTCTTTTTCCCTTTGTTATTTACTCCTACATCCTCTTTACTTTTAAATATTTTTTATTTCACAATATAATCTATATACACTAGAGCTCATTTACATCTTCATTTTCTCATGCCAGAGAAAAGATACAATATTTATACATCTGTGACTTACTTATTTCACTTATGAGGATGTCTTGAAGGTACACACATTTGAGTATGAATGACTCAATCTTATCACTTTTAATGGCAGAATAATACTTCATTCTAGTAAAGAACCACATCTTCTTTATCCAGTCTCCTGTTGATGGACATTTTGTTTTCTTTCAAGATTTAGCAATCACTGAGTTGCTATAAACATGGGTGCACATATGTCGCTTTGATATGAATCTTTAAATTCCTTTGTGTATATACCTAGTAGAGCAATGGCCAGGTCAAATGGGACCTCCAATCCTAGCTTTTTGAGGAATCTGCACACTGTTTTCCACAGAGGTTGTATGAGTCTACACTCCCACCAGTGTAGAAGCATTCCTTTTCTCTTCAGCCTCGCCAACATTTGTTTCTGGCTAATTCTGAGATAGCAGTCATTCTTTGTAGAGTGAGATGAAATGCCTATACATTTATCTTGGACTTCTCAGCCTCTAGAATTACATGAAATAAATTTATTTTGCTTCCAGTCTATGATATTTTCTTACAGTAGCCCAAGATGATGACAGTGACAGAAGAATATAGAGAAAGTTGTTACTGTCTCTCTCCCCCTTCTTTCTTTGCATGTACATGTGAATTTTAAATAATAATTAGTGATTTTCCATTTATTGAGTGATCCAGTATATTAGCTTTTACAGGATATAAAAATAAAAACTAAAAAAATGCTCTTAGGTCCTTGATGACATGTAGCATGTGTTAAGTCACCTGTTCCCAAACAATTCTGTCACCTGGCAAGAGGAAACTCTTATTTATTCAAGTTAATGCAACCTGGGTTACCTGCTACTTGAATTTTATAGCAATTGTGAAAGCAAGGTATGGCCATGCTTGATTAATACTCTACATTTATGTATCCAGGTAAATATTCAATATTTGCTTTTTAACAATTTCTCAATGTAGGTTCATATAATAGCAATTAAGACTATCTCATCAAGTCAACTCCCTCAACAGACACATTTTTAAAGATTTAACTAAACTTGTTTTTCTTGGCGCTGGGTATATACTATTGGTTGATTTTGCCTAAATAGTTTCATATAACTCCTGATCAATACAATATAATTGCAGAAACTATTTTTAGGATTATACAGTGAGCTTTAAAGAGATTTCACTACTCCCCTCATTTTTCCCTCAATGTCACACAGGGACTTGTTGGGCTGGATAGAGTTGAATTTATTTCATTTCCAATTTAGTGTGTTCTTCATAAATTATCACAGACATTATGGTTCTGTTCTCTTGCCATGACCAATATTTATTGTGAAACAGTCAAGGTCTGATTTTCAATTCTATCAGTGAGCAATTGCATGGAAACTAACTGGATTGGCTAAAAAGGTGAATGATCAGAGTCAGCCCCCAACAGCCAGATAGACCATGCAGCAATTTCCTCTTAAAATGTGGTCATCCATAACCTAACTCCTGATAAATATAAATCAAGGTTATATTATATAGCACTGTTATATAGTAAATAGCATCATGAAGGAAGACTGCATCATTCTCAATGTATTTCACTCCAGCTGGAATGTTAATTAAGTGACCAAGTAGTTTAAGTGATAAGACTATTGGTCTTATTATAGGTTTTGGTGTACAAAGAATTACCATTTTGTATTTATACATCACATATACTTACAACTTTTAAAAGCAGAAATTTAGATAAGGAGAAAATAATTCTAGGTTATAGTTTCAGGATGGTAGGAGGGGAATGGGTAGATACAGTGGGAAAACCTTGTGGAACTTGAACAGGTGGCCTGACACTGACATGGGTTATAGATGTTTCCATTTCCAAAGACATAAGAAAGAAAACCAACTCTAACCATTTTTCAACATCTGGAGGCAATTTTGAAGAGATGACTGTGTGTCATATAAAAAGACTTTCTAGGGCTGATGATTTAGCTCAGTGGTTCTGGCATCTGCCTTGTGAATGGAAGGTCCCAGGTTCAATATCCCCACTACCAAAAAGAAAAAAAAAAAAAGATTTTCTGAGCAATAACCTATCAGAGGGAAAATTATTGAGTTTAAGAAAAGGCAACATTAAATAGACATAAAGAGTTGCCTCGAATGTTGAAAAATTGAGTTGGTTAAATTTTTGCTACATCTAAAACTCCATAATTCTTCTTTTCAAAATTTTTTAGAAGTGGATTTATTAGGAAAATCCTTAGGTTATCAAGGCTCTTAGCAGCAGTGGTAAAAATGCTTTCGAATAACTGAATCATTCTTTTGAATTCTGTGATATTATTTCAGGGCTGGGATTCATGTACAAAGAAAGGATCTGAGAATTTTGTATTTAACTTTTACTCCTTGTGGATGAAAACATTTAACAAAGTATCTAACATTTAACAAAGTGTCTAAATTAGCACTCTACTGATTTTCTCTTTCTCCTCTGGTTAATAGATCTTGTAAAGGACCCACTTTTCATACTTTGTTGCATTCAAACTTCAGAAATAAGCAGCATAAGCAGCAAATGGTATTTATTTTCTCTTCCTTTTGCTAAGAAAAGTGGAAACAAAAATCTTTGAAGAGCAGTTTTATCAAAGTACTTTTTTCCCCCATACTCTGAATGTTGTTTGTTTTACACAATAGGATTTGAGTATGTTATGTGTCCTGATTAGTATTTCTGATTAGGATATAGATAATCATCTGAAATAAGTGCTACTGGATATTTTGGGACATCACATAAATATACATGAATGTGGAAGGCAGGAAAGTAGTAAATAACAATACAGCACTGAGTGATTAGTGTCTAATATGTTATGTTGACAGAGAAGAAATGTAGGTTCAGTTTCTAGTTATAGCCTCTTATGACTCACCTAGATCTTAGTTCAGTAAGTTCTGACCTTGTAGAAATGTGTTTTTCTCTCAGACTCCTAAAATAAATCAAATTTATAATTCCAGAATTATGATTCCTATTTAATGTTAATTTGGATTTTGAAGTATGTGATCAATTTATAGTGAATTTATTTCAGTTCCAGTGGTTGTCTTTTTAAGGAGGAAGGAATGAAAAAAGAAAAATAATGCACAAATAAAAATATATTGTGTTCATCATATTGCGACATTAATCACATTGGAACTTTGTGAATGAGCAAATGTTTGAAACAGTTCACTTCATTATGCCAGGTGGCAAGTGATCTTTTCAAAATCTGTCTTTATGCCAGGTGGCAAACAACTTCTTATTGACTTGTGAGTGTCTATCATCATGCATTTAAGCAAAGTCTCTGCCCACTTAGAGGTCCATGTTAATTCACAGACGCCTTCCCCGTCTACAGCTGTGTGGCTGCAGATGGTGTTGGGGGCTGGGGTGCACATTCCTCTGTTTATAGGTGATGAAGTTGAGATGCAGAGATGAAAACATTGCTCTTGAGTTATGACCTGACACAGTGCCAAAGACAAGAACTCGGGGCATTCTAATTCCCAGTTCTGTAAAACATCAGATTTTATTTTCTTCTCATCTGAGCTTCATAGTCTCTTCTGTAAATCAAGAACAGTGGCCAGATCACAAACTCTGACTGCCAAACACCTGCACTTAATGCCCTATAAAAAGGCTGTCAGGGCTCACAGGACAAAAGTCTAAGATAAATGACCTGAAACGTGCTTCAAGAAGACCACTATGATTTTAATCCCTATTCCCTTCCTAAATTCTACCGACACTGTCAAAGGAGTTTGCAAATGTGGAGAAATTTGTATCAGTTGCAGAGTAAGGAAGGGTGTTCTGCATGTGCCAGAAAAATCTCAGTAAGTTTCAGGGCAAGAGACAGTAATCTCCAGACTAGTTCTGGCTGGCTATGAATCACTGTGCAGGAGCAGGCGTGGAAGCTGGCCTTACCAAGGAACACATGCAGTCCCATGTAGAGTGTGGGCCTGGGAGCTGTGTCAGGTGAATGCAAGAGCAAGCCCTGAGAAGTGAGGGTAGAGAGGAAATCTCAGTTCTTTCAGCAACTAGGAGATGCACAACTGGCATCAAATAGTGGCAAGTGGCCCCTTCCTTCCTCAGCTAATATTTGATGTACCAGGGATGGGTTTGCTAGAGCTGCCAACCATGGGAATGCTTCATCCTTGGGTCTGGAACATGTATATATCACACTTACAGAATTTAGAGTGTAAGTTCAGTTTCAAAATCAGTCATAGCATGTCTCACGGCTTCCGTACATAAACAAATCTCTTATGAAGACCATTTTTGTTTCCTCTATCCTCAGCTTCCAGATGGAAGTTGTTTCTTATCTGAAGACTCTTGACCTCAGAGGTGTCTTCTCTCACTGGAATGACTGCTGGCTTGTGAAGCAGAGTAGTGACAGTTACACATCATGGGTGGAAAGGCATGGCCTGGACTGGGATTCCTTTCCAAGAACTTGAAAGCATTGGCTAACATTTAGCTTCTTTGTCCAGGACATAGATGACAGGAAATATGGCTAATATTGAAATCTCTTCAGAATCATCCAAAGTGGTTCAGCACCAACTGACCTTTTCTCAGGTAAAGGTTTATTCAATCTGTCTGGGTGGGTTTTTTTGTTTGTTTGTTTGTTTGTTTGGATAAAACTTCAACTTCCCTCTCAATCCATGGGGAATTCAACATTCACAAGCATCCTATTCAAAATACAGCCTGTGCAGGGTTTGAATACAGTATTCTTTCTCAGTATATCCACACAGTTCTTACAGGAATTGCATGGTACCTTGCCAGGAGGAATAGTGTTTTTATATTAAATATAAAAACATGTCAAAATAATTAAAGCTATTGTTCCACCAAGTAGAAAAACAATTGCGTGGAGAGCAATCAGGGAGCACTCATACTTTTTTTCTTCTGGGTGATCCCCAATAGGAATGAGCTATGTATAACAGACAGTCCTGCTCAAGATTTGTTCCTAATGAGAGAACATTATCAGTGAGAAAAAGAAGGGCAATGCTCTTATTTATTTTATGGTTCAAGAGAAAACTAATCACAAACTCTTCACCACAGGTGTAGAGATCCTAAGTCTGAGCCACCTCAGCCTGTTTCTATGTTTTATCTCCTGACTGACAATTCTTTTCTGATCTGTGGAAATAGAACACAGCAAAGCTGAAAGCAGCCTTCTATCTCTTATATGGACCACAAAGAATTTACAAAGGGAGCAAGACCATCTTTAAAAAGTATCCTTTCCTAATTCTACACAATACAGTACACTGTTCTTTTCTACAATCCAGCTACCAACAGTCACCTATACTTTAAGGATGAATAAATAGAGAAAAATCAACAGACATATGAGAAAGTCTCAGTCCTTCATCAGAAAAGGATTTAAAGTATCAGAGCCAAAGCAGAAATCTCTCTATGGAGCAAACTTAGTATTTGGAACTAGAGATAACTTCAGAAACTTTATTTTGTATTTTTGAAGAGACTTAAAAGGATATTGCATCTATGAAAAGAGAACACTTTGAGATCAAGAAAAGAATAGTACAACTACAACCCACGCTTTAAGATATAAAAATACCACAATGGATCTTTTCTATATTTTGAATTTTATCAAAATAAAAATATTTCCTTCCTTAGCGTCCAATACTGTGCATAGACAACATTATACACCGCAGGAAAAAGGTGAAATTGAACATCAGGATGGAAAGAAAGCAGTTAACAATGACATTGAGCTGTTTGCCATGAATTAAGATAAGCAGGATGAATGTATTTCATTCTCTTATTTATTAAGGGATTTATTTATTCTAAAGTATAAAAGGAATTTCAAAAGGGAAAATGTTGTGTGGAAGAAATAATTTTAAAAATTTTCTAAAGCTCGAGAGACTTGACTCTTCAGACCAATTATATGACTGGACAAAATTAATAGAAACCAGCCATAATTGGATGAGGCTGAAATTTCTGTATCCAGGCAGAAAATCCTTGTGGCTGCCAATCAAACTGTCTTTGGAAATATTGAATTCCAAGAGACAATGAAGCAGCACTGCCAGAGCTGTGTGGCAAAAATCATTGTGACTCAAGTATTGCACACCTGCCAAAGACTATTCATGTGTAAGAGCAGGAGAAAAGCTTTTCAGACCCAGCAGAAATCAGAAAGCAAATTACCAATGTGCTGCTCCTGAAAATATCAATCAATAAAATATTTGCAACTAACTGGGAAATGCATTGAAACGAAGAACTCATGAATGAGAAAGATGGAAAAAAGAAATAAATGGCCCTGAGACCCAAAGCCAGTAAAATACAGAGGTGAATTTCAAATGATGACTGTCATGATTGCAGACTTACTAAAAAAGTAGAAATATAATGGAGAAAAAAACCAGCATGTTAAAAACTTCTAGCTTGTTCCCATAAAACCTAAGAAGGAGAGGTGGCCTTGCTCATCATCTACTCAAATCAATTCTGTCCCTCTGCCACTCAATTGGGGTTGGAGCCATGACGGAGCAGTGTGGCTCTACCTAGCACTGCCATGTCTGAATATGAAAGGACTCCATTTAAAAAAATTGAGAAGTGAGAGTTTCCACTTTTTGCTCTGGAATTTAAGATATCACTTATGCCCTTTTGATATAGGGCACCAAGTAAACAAACAAACAAACAAAAAATATAGGGAAGCAAGTAATTCACATAAGCAAAAACAATCCAAACAAAGGAAGTATAACTCCTGACCTACTGGATATCCGAAATGTTAGTATGTGTTCTCTAAAATCAAAGAATGAATTCTAGGTACAGTGGAGGTTAAGACTAGGAAAACTTCATTGAGATAAAGATAGCTTTTGTATAAGAGACAGGGGAGGGACGGAAAAGTGGATTGTCTTTGCTTCTCAGAGTTGTTTAATGGGGGCAAAGCCACAAGGTGTTGTCAATGCAAACCATGAGACTCAATGGAAAAATTACAAGATGGGCATGACCAACCAATACGATTGTTAAGTACAGCCACGCTGGTAACATCAATTAAATGGGGGATCAAATGGAAAACAAATCATGTACAAGGACTGTCTGGAAAGGGAATAGACTAGGGAGATTGATGTCTATTTAATGGATGTACCTTCAGGACATCTTCATAAGTGAAATAAATAGGTTACAAATGTGTAAATATCATATCTTTTCTCTGGTATGAAAAAATGAAGATGTAAATGAGTTCTAGTATATATAGTTGATATTGTAAAGTAAATATTGCAAATTTTGTAAAGTAAATATTGCAAATATTGTAAAGTTGATATTGTAAAACAAAAAGATATAGGGGTAAATAATGAGGGGGAAAAGAATGTGATAGTAATAAAAAAAAAGGAAACCAGGCTTATGTGTATAAGAAGTGAGGGGTTACAGGGGGTGGGAAGGGGAAAAATGAGAATCAAGTCATGTCATATTCTGGTACAAACTCTCAATGATGAATGCAATGATGATGTGTTTCATAATGTACCAATAAAGATTTGAATTAAAAAATCAATCACTCTATTCATCTCTAGGAGAAGTAGCTAAGTGTAGTACCCTTTCTCCTTATGGTGCCAACCAGTGAATGTGCCTCACTTGTTTTTCTATACTATGGGGCTAGCTTTGATTAACTGTCTTATTGTACTTTCTAACTAACTTATCCACCTGTGATATTTATGGACATGAAAATGATTCAGTTTTAGTCAAAAGATGACAATAATACTTAAGTGAATGCAGACAATGCCTTGTATGGAATTTGGGTCTCCTGGCAGTTTTGGGGGCCTGATTCATTCATCTGGAATATTATCTGAATGAGAAGTAAACTCCTTTAAATCAATGATCCACTGTGTCATTTTTGGTACCCTGACTTCTATAAATGACATGAAGGAAACAGAAAATGTGTGTAAAGCAGTACAGAGGATATTGATAACAGGTACAAACTGAACATATATCTTTTTGAAATAATCAAGTCACATAAAATGATTTATAATTTTATTTTAACTAAACAGTATTTTTGTCATTTTTCCATGCTAACATATAGTTACACATTATTTGTACCTTTAAATAGTACTCTATAGTATGATGTTCTGTAATGTGTTCTACTTTCCTTTACTTGGGAAATACATTTTTACCTAAGATTTGGTTCTTATAAACAATTCAATAGTGAAATGTTTTATGTATATGTACAGGAGTTCCTGAAGAAGGGGAATTCTAGGAGTGGAGTTTCTGTTTGAAGAGTCTGTATGTGGGGCTTCATGTAGAACTGAACTCTGGAGACTGGCAGTCTTAGAGATAAGTTTTCTAGGAGATTCTCCCAACAGACACTTATCCTGCTGATATTATTGACTGGTTGGAATCTGCAGCTGATATAATTCAAGACTTTTCTTTTTTGGCTTAGTTGGAGCTCAGTTGTGTCCCTGGCTCCTGAGGTCTGCTTCTGAGCCTATTGGCTGCATGCCCCTGTGTGATGGGGCTGCCTCCTCTCTGAGCCTATGGAAAGAATTTCTCTTTGGCTTTTTTCATAGGGCCACATTTTTCTGCTAAAGTGGCCTCTGTGGCAAATCTCATGATCATTCGTGTCAAAACCTGGACTTTGAGAGTGGATTTAGAAAGCTAAGCTTTCTGGTAGACAGTGTTGCAGGACTAACTGTGGGCTTCCACATGGGTAGGGGTGAGCAGTGGCCTGAGAGGTTCTCTCTGGATTTCTAAGGAGGCAGAGTGTGGTAGATTCCGTTCTGCTTTCACTACTACACAAATAAAGTCAGAAATAGCAAAAAGGACTAGTCGTTTGATTATTTGTTCCTCATGTCTTCCCTTCTTTTCTCCCAGAAGTTCCCACCTAGAAGGGATTGTTTTTCTTCCTTTTCCTCATGTAAAATCTTCCTTCTTCTGGCCCTTGCCTTCTCAAAGGCAAGTTAGGTCTGTTTAGACTATCAGAGAACTTTATGCACAGTGTCCTCCAAGACAGTTGCTTTTTGCTTAGAAGGAAGATAAACAGATTTTCAAGTACAGTATTTATCAAGACAATGTCCTGCTTCTCTACATTTCTTCACTTCTTCCTTTATTAATAAAAATGATGTTCTCCTAGACAGATACACATTTCAAGAAAAGAAAGGGAAAATTGTGTAGTTGGAAAGGCAAAAAACAAACAAACAAACAAACAAACAAACAAACAAACATAGTAAAAGTTATATACATATACATGCACACATTCCTAAATTGCAGATGGGAAACTAGAGCTGGGGAAAATTGACCAATTCACCAGGTGGAATGTGTCAAAAGTCATAAAAACCCAAAGATAACAGGCTGGGTGAGATGTTTTCCAAAAAACCCAAATGAGTACAGAACATGAGACCCCAAATGACATCAGGCTTACAGCTGAGCACTGTGGTCTCACCAGAAAACCACTGTTTTCAGTCCTTCATTTCAGCCTGGCACTGTGCACTGGACCAAGAAGATGCTCTTTTCAATCCTTCATTTGCATTTGGGTACAACTAAACAAAAGCCAGTGTTCCTGATCTTTTTATATCTGGAGGGAGGTCAGGGGAGTTTTTGATAGGACAGTTTATATCTGGCAGCACAGTGAGGTTTTTGATAGGACTAATGTCTTATCAAATGCCTTCTATGCATGAGAAGCTTGTCAATTCATATTATTTGGATAAAAAAGACTTTTGCCCCCTTATCCTCAGGCTCTTGTGATCCTTTTCACCTGGCCAGCTCTCACCCTGAAAAACACACCTCTTTTCTGCTCTCTCTTTGTCTTTTGCTCAATTCTTTATTCCAGACACCAAAGACTTTGAAACGCCCTTTGAGGCCTACAGTCCCATAAGAATTTCATACATTTAAAATTTCAATAGTTCCCGCTAATATATTCTAGAAATGTTTTTCTGCTTCAGAAAATACGAGGGTGGCTCTTTTTTCCATGTCTTTTTTCCCCAAACAATAACATTATTATGCATAGCTAAGTTAGGTGGAAATGCAGGCAGTCTAGAGTTAGGCCTGGAGTCAATGCAGAAGTTAAAAACACAGCTATGGCTGGAGGTTTGTTCATTGAAGGCCAGGTTTCAGGATAAGGATGGAATAGCTGCACACCTCTTGATGGACGAGAAATATATTATGATCAGTATGTCCCAGTTCAATATGTATAGATAGGCCTTGGGTGACCAAGACCCCTTGATTCATTTTTCCAAAATGGGTCCTTGTTCTTTCCATGTATACCTGTTAGGTGACTTGCTTCCCCATCAGATCAATGTTACCTATGTGGCAATACCTATAATTCTATTGTTGGATCATAGTTTTGTCCCATTCTGTACCTACCTCTTGGTTTTGTACCCATCTTGTCATTTTGCTTTATAAAACTCCTATAGTGGTATGTGCAGCAACTATTATTTGAGTCCTATCCCATCTCTCTAAGGAGCTTCCTAACCTGAACCCTAAGTATTTCCTTCTCTTAATTTCTGTTGTTTCTTTGAATTCATTCTTTGATTCTGGGATATGAATTAGGCATATCAGACATCTACCAGTTGGGAGTCACATTATTTCTCCTATATCTAGAGTAGAGAAATAAAACAGTTGTCTTATCACATAAGCACTAAACTGACATGTGATCTGCAGAGGCAAAAGGAAATCTCATCTTTGCGTGTAGCCAGTACACACACAGCTCATTCCATACATGTCGTCAGGATGAACAAGAACTAGACTTTGAGTAAGAAGCCTGAAGCACAGCCTGTGTTCATCTACCTCATTCTAGATTCACCAGGTAATTGTGGTAGTCAACTGTTCTAGTTTTATGGGAGGAAAAATGAACTTTTCATAATTTATGACCACAGGCAATTTTGCAACTCGGGACAAGGTGCCTATGGGTGAGGCTCAGTTTTCCAAGGAATATAGGAAATGGGTTTGCTATCTCTCTTTGGGGTTACATTTCAAAAGGATATCTTCCAGGTCCTTGGGAAAGACAGGTGTGAGACATAAACCTGACAAAAGAGCTCTCTGGGTTTCAAAAGGATTCATGTACATTTTTAAGAGAGGAGAAAGTACCTTACTGTTACAAGTGGTCTAAAATAAATGCTCTAAGAAAATGGAAGAGTGGGAAATCTCTCTCTCTGTTTTCAACCTGAATAATTGAGCTTCTTGGGTTTAATTTGTATTTGTCCTCATTGTTGCTGCAAGCATTATTGTTGTTCTGTGTATATATCAGCAATATAAAATTTTTGTTCAACATATAGTCAGTAAAACCAAAGTAAAACAAAACAGAAGCCAAACTAACAAAACCTATAACTGGTCTCCTAAGCTTTTCTCAGTCTGCCCACTGTTACCATTTGGCTCAGAACTGGGCTGATTGTCCCCAGTTCACCCCCCTCTAGCCACCAGCCACACAGGGACTGACAGGCTCAGGGTTTTGCTCCAATTTGTGTCTTTGCCTGCATCTCTGCTTCCAGATACAGTACGTGAACTGTCTCCTTCCAACTCACCTTTTAACATTTTTCCCCCTTTAAATGCTACTTTTAGTAAAATTGCTTTGATGAGCCTGATAAAAT
>PVIR01013790.1:0-22550 GCA_004026965.1 Petromus typicus
GGTAGTAATTGTACGTATGCTCATACTTTTCCTGCTGGATTTGTATTGGAAAAAGAAAGGAGGTGAAATTTCATTAGAAGATCTCCTTGAAAGAGAGCGTTCTGCTTTAGGTCTAGATGTTACCAGAATCACTCTACAGTCTTTTCTTGCATGGAAGAAAGTGAAAAGATAAGAAAAGAGTGTTAATGTGGTAGCGGGGAGCTGACTTGAAAGCGGGGAAGGCCCTCGTGACCAGTTTTTGCTAACTGGGTTTTGCCCTGCTCTGGTCAGTGATGAGGATGAGGAGGCTGATAAGCATTCACTCAGAGAACAGGTAGTGATTAGGCTGACGGTACCCTGAATGCCAATGCCAGTTAAGCCTGCACATCCTAAGAGATGGAGATGAAGTCTGGGGATTTAGCTCAATGGCATCATGCCTGCCTTGCAAGCTCAAGCTCCTGAGTTCACTCCTCAGTACGGGGGTGGGGTGGGGATGGGTGTGTATAGATGAGACAGGTATTACTGTACTTGGTTTTGAAAGATTTAGCACAGATGCTTCATCTAAAGCAGGAAATAAATGGAGCTTCTGGACGTAGGGCCAAAAACAGTAAAGTGACTTGGAGGAGGAGTGGAGGTACTGGAAAATGGAGCACTTGGGGCTATTGCTATTAAGGAAAAGTATTTTACTGGGGAAGATCTGGATGAATTAGAAGAAGTAAGCATATTTGATATACAAGAATAATATCAAACAATTAAAGGAAAATAGTTGTCAGCTCAATATGAGTTGAAATTTACTATCTTCATTTTTTTTCACCTAGAATCAACAGAGTACCATTTCCTATGCTGCTTCTGGAGGGCTTACTGTCCTTTCAAAAAGAATAATCTCCCTAACTCTTCACTTCTGACATCTCATAGTAAGTTCATAGCAGTTCATGATAAATTGAAATTATAAATGTCATTGCAGAAAATGGTTGTTCCAACTGTTCACTTAAGTAAGGAATGTAACTCCTTTTTCAGCTTTTGGGTGTTTCATTGAGCATGTGTTATTACTTTTTTTAGTAAAAAATAATAGAATTTAAGAATCAACCACAGAAGATTTGATCTCAGTGCAGTATCTAGCTCTTATAATATTCCAGTTGATGTACATGGCAGACTTTTATATGAATACAGTCTGTTCTGGTTTATATCAGAAAGTTCCCTTGAAGCTTCAGGCACTCACAGGTGGAGCATTTTGGAGCCCTTTAAATCATGGGGGCAAGTATTCAATTTGTTGTATAATCCATATTTACTACTGTGCTTCATGAAAAAAGAAAAGAATGGAAATAAAATTTCAGTAAATAAGGAGAGAAATAAGGGTTGAAGGGAAGGAAGGGGAGTGGAGAAAAAAGAATTAAGATTTCTTACATACAACTACAAATTCTCTATGATGAACATTATCACTATGTAAATCAAATGTATCAAATTAATTTAAATAAGAACCAAAAATTAAATGTATCAATTAATTTAGTAAGAACCAAAAAATTAAAAAGAAAGGAAAGTGAAGTTCTTTAAAGAGAAAGAAAAACTTTCATCTAAAATATGCATCTTTATGGATTATTCCTGAGTAGGATTTCAATAATAACACACTTAGAATAGTTTCCATACGAAATGCTTAAATAATGGATTTTCACATCCATTTTAATAATTTGTATGCATCCCCACTGACTCAATATCCATCTGGTATTACAAGCCAGAATTAGTGTAAATATCTTTTATTCCCTCAAGCTTTGGCTCATTGCTTTTTTCTCGGAAATTGAAAGATTTTATGATACAACCTAGACACAAAAAAATCTCCCACGAATTAGTAACACACTTCTGTGCTCTGTGTCTCATGCTGCCATTTTAATTACTAGGTACAGATTTGGCAAAGTATAATGTGTATAATCATAACTTTTTCTTCGTATAATTATAAGGAGCTGTGGTTTTTAAATAAAGGAAAGAACAGAATTAGGAAAGAAATCTAGATATTTGGTTCAAAACTCAGTATTCACTAGAATTTGGGTCATCCATGTATTTTGGCTTACCTGTTCGCTGGCTTGGGTGCCACCATTTTGATTCTCAATTTTGCTTTCAGATGCTAATAATCTGATATTTATTCAGAATCTCCAGGTGAAGTGTTTTCCTGTTTACTGGATAATAGGCTTACCTTGTGTAAAATCTTTTTTTTTTAAATTGTGAAATAGGTAAATTTTATATACATACCATGATCACACTCAACATTGACAATTTGAACCAGTGTGTGGCATGACTCGATTCTCATTTTTTACTATTCCCCTACCCACCTACAAGCCCCACCCCCTATATATATAAGCTTTGTTTCCTGTTTTTACTACCATCACAATTTTTTCTTTCTTCTCTTTACTTATCCCTACCCCATTTCCCTTTGAATAATTTCTAATTCATAATATCTAACATACATTCTGGAACTCATTTTTATTTTCAGTTTCTCATTTCAAAGAAAAGATATGGTATTTACACAACTGTGACCTATTTAATTCATTTATGAGTGTGTTTTGAAGGTACAGTCATTTGAGTATGAAGGACTGGAACCTGTCATTCTTTATGGCAGAATAATACTCCATTTTATAGAAAAACCCCTTCTTCTTTATCCAATCTCCAGCTGATGGACATTTGGGTTGTTTCCAAGATTTAGCTATCACAAACTGAGTTGCTATAAACATGGGTACATATATGTCGCTGTGATATGAATCTTTTAATTCTTTCATGTAGAGCATGTGTTATTATTAACAACATAAATTCACATTTTAAATACCTTTTGTTTGATACAGTTTTCAATGAATGATTTCCTTTCCTTTGTATTTCTATGTTTTAAAGACTGTTTAGAATCTGGGCCCTGTAGTTTACAGAGGAAATTGTATGTACTGATTCAGGATTCTGTGTCTGAACAATTAGACACACATTTGGAATGGAATGTGGACCTGACAGGATCAGCTACAGTAGCCTGTTTTTTCCCTATTCTTTTTTGCCAACAAAGTTGTGAATAAAGAACTTCATACATTAAAATCTAAAAAAATTATTGATCTCATGTCTATACAAAGCTATGATTTCTCATTTTTTTGTCACTATCATTTATTAATTGAATTGCATTCCAATCTCAGAGAATGCAAGTCTTGTGTTCTACATTAAACTGCTCATAATCTAGGACTCTTCCTTTTTTTTACTCTTTCTCTTTTTCCTTCTTGTGGCCTTCATTTCTTTGTCTCTCTCTCTTTCTATTTTCCTTAAGTACTGAAATCAAATTTAGGACCTTGTGTGTGTGGGGCAGGCATGGCACTACTGAGCTAAATCCTCAGCCTCCTTTCTTTTTCGAGACAGGGTCTCCCTCTGTAGTTTAGGCTGCTCTTGAACTCACAGCAGTCTTCCTTTCTCAGCCTCCCAGGTGCTGGGATTACAGGTGTGCACCACCATTCTCAGGCTGGATGAATGGAACAAGGAATCTCAAGAAATCCCTAGTCT
Organism: Petromus typicus; assembly: GCA_004026965.1. Taxonomy (NCBI): domain Eukaryota; kingdom Metazoa; phylum Chordata; class Mammalia; order Rodentia; family Petromuridae; genus Petromus; species Petromus typicus. The sequence goes on from PVIR01013790.1 coordinate 3,496, forward strand.
AGAGGATTCAACTTGTGACTGGCAGCTCCAGGATTCCACCATATAGCTTAAGGGATTTTTAAGAGAAAGTCTTGGATTCATATTTTGTATTAGGGTTTATTTAGAAAGAAAAAATTCATTCTTATCTTTGCAGAGTTCAAAAATGACTAATGACCAAGTGCTTCATTTTATGTGGAAAAATAGAATTCCAGAACTATTCAGTGGCCAGCTGAAGCTCATACTGTTAGGATAGAACCAAGGCTAGAACTCCTTTGACAGGTTGAATCCCAAATTACTCCCCACCCACAGTCAACAGTGCTGCTTCATGCTAAAAGTTATGTGACTTTTCTTCCTTTTGTAAGCACATTGACCCAAATGTATCTGCATACATTTACATATTGCTTAAGGTGATCTCACATTTCCATCACTAGTAGGTCTTCTCTTTGCCAGAATTACTTGTAAGGTTCTTGGGGAGATTACCTAAACCTCTTCTCTGTACCTGTCTCCTGCCCTCAGTAGAATTTCAGTAAGTGTCATTCATGGATTGACTGACTGATAGAAAATACAATCCAAGATATGGAAGCTTTTGAGTTTAGCCACACAGACCAAAGGTGAAATTTCCAAACCTTTTTTATGGTGTAATTTGGGAGAAATAGTCTGAATAAACAGCTACGTGAGTTAATCAGCTTTCTAATGCATTAGAAAAATGTCCAGCTTTTAGAGTGCTTGGAAAAATAGATCACTGGTGTAATATATTCAAAACACTTTTAATATTGAATACCTATGAAAGTGAGTAAAGTGAATAGGAAATAAATTATTCCATCTCAGGGGATCCAGTGCACCCTACCATCTCTTTCACTCCCCTGGACCTAGTGTCACTACAGTACTCTGCTGATTATGGTATAAGAAAACACCTTTCTCCTATAAGAAACAAAATCAACATGTGAGTGAGTTTCCATTGAAAACATAGGGATAAATACATTTAATTTCTTACCCATAGTAGAGAAAATAAATACATAACAGCCAAGTTGGTAAATTAATACAGCAGTTAATGCTGCCTGAGTCTGAGCAAGGGTCAAGTTCACCCCACTGGCTTTTAAATGGCTACTGTAATTCTCATTGTCTCATTTTTCTTTTCTGTATTTTCCAACTTTCACAAAGGAAAATGTTGCTATAAATGGACTATAAAATGTTATTACACCCGTGGAAAGTTGCTTGATGGTTTTTAAAAACTTAAACATAGAATTACCATATTAACCAGTAATTCTACTCTTAGTACATCCAAAAGAATTGAAAACAGGGGCTCAAAAAGATACTTGTCCAACAGTCTTCATAACCACCTTATTTATTGGTTAAAAAGGTGGCTACTACTCAAATGTTTTTCAATAGATCAATAAACAATATATATTGTATATAATATTATATATGTAATGGAATATAATTCAGCCTTAAGATGTAACAAAATTTGACTCATGCTATAAGATGGATGAATGTGGAAGGTATTAAACTGGTTAGAATTTACTTCTAGAGGCAGGAAAGTCCAAGATCAAGTTGTGGGCTGGTTCAGTGTGTGATGAAGGTATACTTTCTGATTTATAGCTACATCTTCTCATGTGGCAGACAGAGCCAAAGGTATCTGTAGGCATTGGTGTACTCATGAGGAGTCTATTCCAATGACATGATAACCTCCTAAAGGCCCCATTTCCGAAACCAGCAGCAGGGTCGTAAAAATTCAACATAAGAATGTTGATGGGACATAGATATTCTGACTACAGCAGTAATAAGAAAAAATGAATCCCTGAGAAGTATCTGTAATATTTGATAACTCAGGTTGATATTTCCACAGAGAGGTATATTGATTATTTTCTAGTATAAATCCAAGAACCTGGACCAGAGATCACTAACACACATACTGACTTTTCTTCCCTGTATGAAAAAGGAGTTGGTACATAGCATGTACAGTACTTAGCTACTGACGATAGGAACAGTGGGGTAGAGAATGAAAGAAATACTAAGGTGTGCTGGATTCCCTTAGGAGAAATATTTTTTTTACTATTTACTCGTGTTCATAGGTATTTAAAATTGATAATGTTTTGAATATTACCCTGTAGACTCTCAGCTGTTATATATGGTCATGCCTGGAGGAATAGAGTGACAATTATTCAGGCAATTTAGGTTAACCCATGTTTTTTCTTTACTTGCTCTAGTTTTTAACAAGGCAGATGATGGAAGATATAAAATAATTCTAGGAAAAGTAATGTTGCAGTGAGAGCATTTGACTTGCAGAATCCAAATTCTTATTCTGTTTCTGGTGATAATCAGCTGGGAGACTTTAAATAAAGTCAAAATACTTCAAGCCTCAGTGTGTTCAGCAGTGAAATGGGAGGGCTCGATCAAGTGAACCTTTGAAGTCCTTTCTAATTCAAATATCTTGTAATTTGGTAATGTCGGCCCAGGCTCCCACAGTATTGTTATAAATGTTCATGGACAGTTGCCACCTTCCCTTTAAGCAGTGATCATTTTGGCTAAGCACGCTTCACACCATCTGTGCTGTTCTGGGGAATCATCGGAATTTCCCTCCAGCACGGGCCTCTGGCATTGGTCTGTATCTTGGTATGTTGCAGCTGGAGTCAGTACCATCAAGACTTGATTAAAATAGCTGATGGAACATTCTGAGCCATGCACTAAGCCATGGGAGCCTCTAGAACATTTAGGGTCAGGTTCCTTCCGGGTGTGTCCTAAGAAAGATATCTCGAGTAATCACAGTAACAGTATTGCTAGGAATTCCAAGTTTTCACTGTGATTTAGAGGAACTTTCATTGGCATCCTTCATGAAAAGCCAGGTGTGGCGGGTAGTTGTGTGTGTGTTTACCATTTTAGATGCCAAAGCAGGGTTGCTCGGTATCTCCAGAAGTACATTTCTCATTACAGTTCCTGGCACTGCTGTAATGCAAAGGACGTGGAAATTGGGAGCCATAGAAGTACACTTTGTCCTCATTGACCTCTCCTCCCCTGGCCATTTGTCTTGGTGATGCTTACTGAGCATATGTGCTAGTTCCAAGATCCATACAGGCTTTTTTTTCTCCTTAAATAGCTGACATGGAAAAGTCTTAATCAAAAACCTTCTTAAAAACTCTACTAATCAAATTATAAAGAAATAGAAAATAAGTTCCCATATTCCATGTAGCTTATTGAAAACAAGATTTTTATTTGAATTCTAGTCAACATAAAGACTAATTAGTGGATCGAAATAACTTAAAATCCATTCTTTGAATTTAGTTTAAAAAATTTTTTTAAATTCAAATCTTTATTGGTACATTATAAATACACATCTTCATTGCATTCAACATTGAGAGTTTGTACTGGAATATGACACAACTTGATTCTCATTTGTTCCCCTTCCTCCACCCACCCTGCAACCCCCCACCCCCTATACACATAAACTTTATTTCCTTTTTATTTATTGCTATCACATTCTTTTTCCCCTTGTTGTTTACCCCATAAACCCTCTTTCCTTTTAAATATTTTCTATTTCTCAATATCTACTATATATACTAGAACTCATTTACATCTGTATTTTCTCAGATCAGAGAAAAGATAGGATATTTACACATCTGTGAATTTATTTCATTTATGAGGATGTCCTAAAGGTATATGCATTTGAGTATAAATGACTTAATCTTATCATTTTTAATGGCAGAATAATATTCCGTTCTATAAAAGAACCACATCTTCTTTATGAATTTAATTTCTTTAATCGCTCCTATCTGTTTCCCTCTGATGGCTTTTATAAGATGAGGAGCATGACAAACATGTCCACTTCAGTGTATATTTGTGTTTTGAAGAAACCCTCACCATTTTATTGAATACTATTCTGGTGTCCTACATAGCACAATATACAGTAAGAAAAAGATATCAAAGATGGCAGACAGGGAAGGAAGAAGTAAATCTCTTTTATTTTCAGAAAACATGATTATCTATTTAGAACATATGATGAAATCCATTAAACACTATAAAAACTAATGAATAAGCTTAGCAACACTCAGAATCCAAGGTTAACAGACAACAAATAATTGTATCTCTCTATTCTAGCAACAAACAGAAATACAAACTTAAAGTATTTGCAGTAATATCCAAAATATGAAACATATAAACATAAACCTAACAAAAGATTTGAAAGAGCTACATGATAAAAACTCTAAGACATTTCTAACCAAAAAAGGTCAAGGAAAGAGTAATTTCATATTCCTAGAATAGATCACTTAATACTATATTGTCAAGGTAACAGTTCTGTTCAAGTTGAGGTACAGATTCAGTGCAATTCCAATTAAATCACAAGCACTCTTTCTGGGGGGCATATGGCAGGGTGAAAGTACGGTAGAATAGAAATTGGTAAGCTGACTCTAAAATTTATATGGAAGAAATTTATACAGAAAGCATATAACAACCAGAACAATAGATCTTTTGCAAATGGCATGGGGACCAGGAGAAGGAAATGAGTGGGCAAGGGAAGCGTGGAAAGGGATGTGAATGTACTAACTCCTTATGATCATTATGTAGCATGAATATGTACTAATAAATAAAAATTAAAAAATAAATTTGTAAGGCTTTCAAAGCTTACCATAATGTTACAACAATCAAAACTGTGATTTTGGTATAATGCTGAATAAATAAAAAAAAGGATGAAAGAGCCAGTAATAAGCCCACACTGTATATAATAAACTTATATTGTACAAATACCCAAAGGCAATTTTATAGAGAAAGCATAACTCTTCAATAAATTATGCTTAAAATTTAGATATCCTTTTGAAAAAATTGAAGGTGTATCTCTTACTTCATACAAAAATTGCACTCATAGTGGGTCACACACCTATTTTAAGACTTCTATAAAATTTCTAAAATATATTAGGAGAAAACTTTTGATGTTAAGTATTTCTTAGAGGCAGTGTCAACATAGCAATCCATAATAAGTGATTATTTTGGACTTCTATTAAGCAAATGAAGAAACAAGCCAAGATCTGGAAAAAGATATTTGTAGTATTTATAAAAGGCATATTCACAATATTTTTTAAAGCCTCTCAAAACTTAAAAATAAGGAAATAGCTGATATAATAAAATAATGGCAAAATATTTAAAAATATATGTTATTAAAGAAAATATACAGAGGAAAAATATGTCGATAGCCAGATGTGGTGGCTCACGCCTGTAATCCCAGCACTCAGGAGGCACAGGCAGAAGGATTGCTGTGAGTTTGAGGCTTGCCTGAGCTACAATGTGAGCTCAGCATCAGCCTGAACTATAAAGTGAGACCCTGTCTCAAAAAAAAGGTAGATAAAACAGTATTCAGTATCAATAGGAGTTAAGGAAACACAAAACCACAATGAGATATAGCTTCATACCTATTAAAATGGCCAAATTCCAAAGCCATACTGAGGGTTGCTGAGGATGTGGAGGGATCAGAACTCTCAGAGGGGATTAGAAGGAATATAAAACTATGTAACTGAATTGCAAGATAATTTGGAACTTTCCTAAAAAGTTAAGTATATATTTATTATATGAACTACCTTTCACAACATTATTTATAATACCCTGAAACAAAAAAATTCCAAGTGTCAATCAGTAAGTAAATTGATAATCAAACTATAGTGTATCCATATACAATGGAATGCTCTTCAGCAAGAAATAGAAATCAACTTTTGATGCATTGAATGGGACACATAAATTCCAAAGTGTTGCCTTATCACTTACTTCCTGGCAATTCAACTTACATAAAATTTTAGAAAATGTAGATTAATCTATAATGACATCGTAAATCAGTGGCTCTTTGGGAATGGAGGCAGAACAGAACATTGGAAAGGAAAAAATATAAATTGTCTCTACAAATATCAATTACTTCTGTCCAGTTCTAGTTATGTGTATAGCAATATAAATTTTCATTATCTTCAAAGTGGATTTCTAGAGTTTCTAGAGGTGATGATTAAATTTACCAACTTGTATACTTTAATTTATGTAATTCATTATATGTCAGTTTAGAAACACTATGCTGATGAAAACTAATTAAATATCTGGAAACAAAAAATAACTCATAGAAAAATGCTTGTGAAATGAACAGAATCCAGTGAACAATGTTTTAGAAAAATATTAATAGACATTGTGATAGCCAACATTAGATATTAAGGTAGCAAAGAATATGAAAGTTGTATAATAACACTTGAAAGCATATTAGATAGCCTTATAGAAAAATATATATTAAAAATTTACTTAATATTAATAGGAGAATTTGGCAAAATTAATATTTGCTAAATATATATAGTTATTAAAATATTTCTACCTCCAATCCTAAAGGAACTAGGCCAGGATTGTTTTAGGGATAATTTCCTTTACCAAAACTTTAAATAATAGATTATGACTCTCTTTAATTATTTTTTCCAGGGAGCAATGAAACAAAGCTTAATTTGTACGACATCTATTATCTGAAATGGTAGTGCAAGAAAAGATATAAAAACAAATCTAATAGGCAAGGGTCAGGTTTCTATATGAAATGATGGTGAAATGAACTTTTTCAAAATAGATACTTCATCTTAACCAAATGGAGATATTTTAGGAATGGGACAGTATTTTTAATACTTAATGTTCTAATTTGTTACATTAAAATATTGTTAGAAAAGCCTCATAATCTTAAATGCTTCCAAAGAGTCATTAATGAAATCCAAAACACATTAATGATAAAAATATTTTTAAGCAAATGTGGAATAGGAGGCAGTGCTTTTACACTAAATCATAAATCTATGGTTAACATCACACAAAGAGAAAGCTTCAGAAATATTCTCTTTTGAGTAGGAACAGGATAAGATTGTCTGCTGTCATATTTATTGCTCAGGATTATGCTGGAGGGCCTAAAATATCCGATGAAAGTTGAAATGAGATACAAAGATTCAAAAGAGAGAATTAAAATTGTATTTGCAGGCAACATGTGCACATACAAATCAGTATAAATCAGCAAATTATTACGACTAATAACATCTTTAAAAGTTTGTAAGATACTACTGATTATAAAAAGGGCATAGCTTTGAGGTACAATTAAAATAACTAGGTAGAAAATACAATAGAAATGAAATATAGTGAGAAAAAGTATCAAGTGCCAAAGAATAAACTTATTGAATGTTTTGAAAAATTTTTTATGTGGAAAAGTATAAAACTTAAGGATGAAATTGGAAAAATTCACTGTCATAAAGATGTCATCTCTTCCTGAGTTTACTGATAAACTTCATGCAGTTTCAAGTAATGTTAGAAAGTTATTTAAATAATATGGAAGGATAGCCTATGCACCTGTGAAGATGAATGATAGAAAACAAGGACCTGACCTTCTGCCTACTAAGATGTATCACAAAGCAATCGTGGCACAGTGTCACCAATATCACATCAATGTTATTGTGGCCCAGAGATAGACGAAATAATCAATGAACTAGAATAAAGAGGCAAAAATGTCAGTGAACCCAAAATCCATGTAGTCATAGTCAGGGATTGTTATAGTTCAAATGTAATTTGCAAAGTTTGTGTGTTTGAAGCCCAATTCCGAGTTAATAGACTTGAGAGCTGTTACTGTTAAGAAATGAATCGGTCATGAGGACTGATCCATGCTGGGGCCATGGGAGTGGTTTCCTGAAGAAGGGATGAGTTTGGCCTTTCTCTGTCTGCATCTCCCATTCTCTCTTGTGGCCTTCCTCTTCCCCTTTGGGATGGTACAGTAAAAAGATCCCTTGATGCTGTTTCATGCTATCCAAGTTTCCAGGCTCTAAAGTAGGGGTCATTAGATTCCTATTCTCTATAAATTATCCAAACTTGGGTAATGTGTTTTAGTAGCATAAAAAGGACTAAGCCAGTGCCTAGACTTCGGTCATACTGTTTATGAGAGTGATTTATAGAAATGAGAGCTCTATGAATATTGGATAATGAATGAGTGAGCACTGAGGAGTTGAAAGGACAGTGTTGTTTTTTGGTGATAAAAGTGAGGGAACCTTCACTCAGTTGCCATCAGTCAGGACAACTTCTAGAAAAAAGCAAACTTTTCTAAGGGCTTTAAAGAATACTTGAAGGCTAGAAATCTAAGATCAGGAGGAGTGTTTGGTTTATCCCCCATTAAGCGGAGCATGCCTAGAGAAGAGGAAGTGAAGGTGGGGGAGCGGTAGAGGTGATCGTTTGGGAAGCAACTTAGTCCAAAAAGAACAAGGACTTCGGAAGCAGGAAGTTCAGATCCCCAGCCTACCACACACCAGCTGTATAACTTGGGCCAAGTTACATAGCCATGTCGAAACTGTTGTGTGATAGGAAGTCGAAGACTCTCATTTTGTACTGATGGTTGCAGGAGGCAGTGTGTACAACGCTCTTAGCCATTGACTGCTGAGGGTTCAGGGTTCAAAGAAGACCCCATAGAAGCTTGCCAAGAGAAGAAGGAAGGAAAGTGGGCAGGGAGGAAAGAACAGTTTGTACGGACCAGGAGTACTTCAGGCTTTGGAGTTTATGGCAGCAATTCCAACAGAGATTATTTTGAAACCCCTAACTAATGTGATCTTTATGATTTCTTTGTTTAAAAACATTTTGTCCTATTTTCCATAGAAGTTTAAGTCCTTTGATATTAGAGACAAGGTTGTATGATCTTGGTGGCTTCTGTACCTGGTAGTCCATGCACATTCTTGGCATTAAGGAATGTGGAATGGGAACAGAGGGTAGAACCCCAGGGTCAGGATAAGCATTCAGGATTCACTATAAAGAAATGTCAGTCTGAACTTAAGAATCACAGTGATACATTAGCAGTCATGGGAAGAAAATTGAAGATGAAACTTGGCTGTCTACATAGATGGGGGAAGGGTCAGAATTCTGTAATTCCTGGACTAAATGGAGGGAAGAGGGAGCCTGTACCTGACTGGAGTTTTTTTTTTTTTGTTTTTAATCTTAGACCAGGTTACATGGTACCACTAACCCTTGATTAGAATAGAGAATAGACAAGAGGTATTCCGGGGAGTAAATGTGACCAGTTTGTTCTCCATTCTATTTAATTTGAGCTAGTGGCCATTTACCCATTCCTGGTACTCAAAGGGTTTGTGCATTACAACTACAGAAGCATTTCAGGAATGTGGTAAGCATGGGTGCAGTGTTGTCCTTTGAGGAAGTTTATAGTTTCACTGAAATTCAAGTAATGAAAATCTGTTTACAGCCTATTTAGAATCTGGCAAGACATTTAGTACTTGCAATAATAATAGTTATCATTAGACATTCTTATATACTGGATTACACACTTTGTAAATATTATCTGTGATCCTTAAATTATGTAATAAAGTGAGCATTATGATGTCTATATTGTAGAAGAGAGACTTAAGATTAATGAATTTGCCTATGGCTGCACAAATAGGAGAGGAAGAAACATAAAGTGAACCAGATTTGTCCGCTACAAATCTGTGCCCTATCACCTACTTCCGGATGCCATGCCTAGGAGGTCAGTGTCAGTTTTTGCCAACACATTGCTTTATGATTTTGTTAGTACTTCTGTTTTATGTCATGTGCCCCTCATCTTCCAGAGGTAGAGGATGGGGCTTCCAATAACAGTGAAGAGCAATAGAACCATCCCAGACAAAGGAATCTCTTACTAGTTCTCTCTTCAGTAATATTTGGCTAACATAGTAATAATGTGGCTATACATTCACCCTTTTGTAATACTGATGACCCATAAAACACAAAGCTTATCTAGGAGTGGTAATTCAGTAGTCTGCTGACCTATTTAAAAAGTCTTGGCTTGGAAGTAGCTTTCCAGATCAAAGGAAAGTTCTATCAACATGATACAATGTCCACAAGGTCCTTCAGTGCCACCTCATTACTGAGTTGATCGGTCACTGTGTCAGTCAGGAGTGTTGGGCTCCAAGAAGAAAGATACGCTGAGATGTGCAGTGTATTAGGATCTCTTGAAACAAGCTCCTTGCTTTGCTCCAGCACTCCCCTGGCCTCCCACTTCAAGAGCTGTTTCTGTTCAGTGAGTTCAGTCACACTCAGCCCAAACATATCACTTAGAATGCATTAGAAGTCGTAGGAATGGAAAGAGCTCAAGGAAACTCAGCACCTGCTATGAAAGACTCAGCACCTGCTATGAACTTTTTAATAGTTCTTTGTACTTACAGGAGCATGTACCAATACATAAATCTTGGATATGTGAAAAGCTCAACACCAAAATAATCTTGGGAAGTGTAGATGAGTGAGAATTGAACTCTCCAGGGCAAAGCCATATAACTCTGAAGGTTTATTAGTAAATTTTTAATAATTAATAATCAGCAAGGAGGCTATGGATGTGGCATTGACTGAGTTAAGGGAACTGAGAGCTGACCTTTATTCTGCACAGATTAATAAAAGGCTCTGAAATCTCATGGCATACCCATGGGAATCTGGAGACAAGGGTTTATTTGTCCTCCCAGAACAAAGTAGAGCAGATATGATCTTGTTAGTAAGATAATCTTTCTATTATAAAAAGGAAAACTAGCAAAGTTTTGTTTTTTACCTGTTCTATTCTTATATTCCTAGTTAAGTGAAAGTCTCATTGCCTCATTACTTTTTAGTATTATTTCCCATTTGCTCCTTGAGGGACGGTTACTTTCTGTTTTTTCTGTTTTGTTTACTGTTGTATTCACAGGGTCTAGGAGTAGTAGTACCTGACACATAATGGACATTCAATAAATACAAATTGAAATAATGTATTGCTTACAATATGATCTCATTGCTTCCTTTGCCTCTATCCAATCTGCTTACATCCCTGGAGATATAATAGTCTTTCTAAAAAATGACTCTTGTAGATAGCACATTTCTTCAAACTTGTCAGATGAGGCACATTGTCCAAGATGAAGTCTTTGTCCTTTAATGAGCCATTCAAAGGCCTCTCTCATCTGACACTGGCTTACATCTCTAGTTTTGCCTTGTGCTTTCTGTAGTAGGACTGCTGGTGTCCCTGTAGATACCTCCTCTCTCCAGGTCGTTCTTCCTATCTGGCTTCCTTCTTCCCTTGACCAACTCTTAGTTATCTTTGAAACTCAAAAAATCACTTTTTCTGGGAAGTCTTCTCAGACTCAGACTCGTCCTGAGCTATTGATGTCAGTGCATAATGCTGTGTAATGCTTCTGTCAGCATGAATATAAGGTAATGTGATGTATTTTTGTGTCTGTGTGCCCCATGATAATTTTTAGGTCAGTGCTTTGGGCCTTTGATCTTCAGTAAGAGAAAATAAAAAAATGAATGATTTATAAATAACAGAAATGTATTCCTTACCATTCTGGCACCTGGGAAGTGAAAGACCAGCACACCAGCATGGCTATGTTCTAGTGAAGCCCATCTTCTGGCTTGGACACTGGAGACTTATTGAATCTCACTTGGTGAAGAGTCAGGCAGCTCTCTGGGGCAGTTTAGAAGGCAGTGATCCTATTCAGGAGGGCCCTCCTGCACATTCTAACCACCTCCCAAAGATCCTGCCTCTACTGCTATTACCTTGGTTGTTAGATTGTCACTTATGAACTTGATAGGGATGGGCACTCAAAGCAGAGCAGTTGGGTTCTGTGGCTCAGTCACTTTGTATCTCCAGTGCTGCACACTCACCACTTGGTAAATATTTATGGATAAAAACATTGAATTGGATTGTGTAATTACTGACATTTAACATTTTCAATTCAATGTTTATTTTGACTTGTAAATCCTGGTGTTATTACACAATGAGTTGACGATAATCACATGTACTGTCTATTAAGTTTTATGTGGTATAGAGTTGACTTTCTTAAGGTCCTTACTATTCACAGTGGTAAAATGTACTTGACAAGAAATTTACCTCTTTACCCATTTTTAAGGATACAGTTCAGTGGCATTAAGTACGTTCACAGTGTGTTGCAGTAGTGAGCCTCACCCATTTCCAGGATTGTGTACATCATCCCAAACAAATGCTATGCCCTTTAAACAATAATTTGCACTGCCCACTGGCCCCAGCATTTACCAGCCAGCATTTTCCTTTCTACCTCTGTGGATCTGACTGGTCTAAGTATTTCATGTAAGTGGAATCAGATGCTATTTGTTCTTTTGTGTCTGGTTTATTTCACTTGGCATGTTCTCAGTATTCATGTTTGCTTCTGCATGTATCAGACTTTCATTTCTTTTAAAGGCAGAATATTTCATTGACCACGGTTCATTTATCATCACTTCATCTGTTGATGGGCATTTGGGTGTTTTCACCTTTTAGTTATTACAAATAACACTGGGAAGATTTTTGATCAATTATGTATCAGCTTGGATTTCTGAATTTGAGTTTTTTGGATATATATCTAAGAGTAGAATTGCTGGACAATCTGGTAATTCTATGTTTAACTTTTGGGGAAACCAGCAAACTATTTTCCACAGAGGTTACAACATTTTATATTCCCACTAGCTGTGTACAAAGGTTTCAGTTTTTCCACATCTCAGTAACACTTGTTATTTTCCATTTTTAATAATAACCATCCTAATGAGTATGAAGCAGTAGCATTTTTGTAGCATAGAAATTTAGCTGTGGGTTGTATTTTCAACTTGAGAATGAAATTTGAGAGAATGAAATTGCTATGCTTAAATTGTGACAAATTAGAAACTCACTGTTACTTATAAAACTGTCCATTAATTAGAGATAGTTATTTAAAAAAAACTAAAGTATAATATAGGCATAGAAAATAGGAGATAACAAAGGGTAGTGTGCTCATTACCTGTCAGTCAGCAATTTTTGTGAGCTAACAAGCTCTACAATGTAGTCAACAAATGCTTCTGAAGACATATTTAATTGATAAATGTATGAAGCAGAACCATTTTGGTAATGATCCCCAGTGAAACTGGTTCCATATTTTTGCATTAGCTGGGACATTTTTATTATTTCAAGGATGGAAAAAGGCTTACTGAAAACCACATATACGCAAATACAGTGGATGTGAAAATATGCATAGAAATCATTGCTTATTTTTATAAAACTTTTTTACAGTATATGAAAGCAAAACCAATGTTATTACAATATTAAAGTTCAGAATTTCAGCAATCTATTAAAGCCCCTAGAGAAACATCAGTTACAGCAGGGATCTCTAGCATGCTAAAGGGCTGCCAATGGAGAAAGATTCCTCTCTCTCTCTCTCTCTCCCTCCCTCCCTCCATCGCTCCCTCCCTCTTTCTTTCTCTGTCTCTCTCTGCCTATCTGTCTCTATCTCTCTTTGTCTCTGTCTCTCTATCTCACACAGTTACTCAAGAAAGCATTTCATAGAAGGAATTTTATAAAAGTGACCTTACAGCACTCTTTAAATATAATCAAATACTCACTTGATTGATTAATAGTAATTTTGCCTTTATATCTCAGAATTCAGCTGTAGAATATTCCCATGGATCAAGTAGTAAGATATAGGTTCTTTATATTACCTACTATTTCCATATGTACCTCTGCAGTTATGAGATTCTGTGTTTTACTGTATAACCACCTAGTAAAATCCTTACTCTTATATCTGTGATATAGATATTGCTGCAAATGTCACTTCCACCTGTGCAGAGTGGACCCTGGGACCCTGGGAATCTTTCCTGATTCAACAGATGGGTAGCATAGTATTGTAAAGGTTATGTAGGCATTGAAAAGAAACAGATTTTATGTCCCAACTCTGTAAATCCAATGGTTTCCTTGGAAAAATATTATATTCTCTAAATCTCAGTTTCATTTTACAAAATGAAACTTGTGCTGTCTCTCACAGTGTTATTTTCAGAATATTTAATAAAGCAATAGCACCAATAAATCATAGTGCACTTTCCCACCCATTAATGGAGCTACCCTAGTCTTTCTGGGTAGCTATAACAACTAAATAGAGTATGTAGTGGAGATGACACTCCCTTGTCACCCTGTTCTCAGGGCTGCACTCACCGCTGCCTGTTTGGGGCATTTTATCCATTCGTCAGAAGCATATTTCATTATTATTTTTTTTTTTTTTAGGTTTTTTGAGACAGGGTCTCGCTTTGTGGTTCAGGCTGGCCCTGAGCTCAGCCTCAAACTCACATCACAATCCTCCTGCCTCTGCCTCCCGAGTGCTGGGATTACAAGCGTGATCCACCACGCCCGGCACTGTGGTATGTGGTACTGGTTGCTGCTGGGCGTGAGTCTCCACACCCAGTATTGTTATGTGGTTACCGGGGAATCGAACCCGGGTCCTTGCGCTTGTAAGACAGGCGCCGGAACCACTGAGCTAACTACCTGGCCAATATTTCATTATTTTTATAGTTAGCTTGTAAGAAAATCCAAGACATTTTGTAGCTGGGTCCACTTGCTTAAAACTCTGTCTTCCTTCCTTACCTCTGTTGCTACTAAGCAGAACTATTCCCAAAGAACTAAAACTATCTGAGTATACAAAGGTCAAGCAGAGGAGGATAAATTAAATAATTAAATGGATGAGAAGGGTTGAGTAGGGAAAAAAATTAGGTCAACTTGTGCCTTATTTGTTTTCTAAAATTTTGGATCTGTTGGCATTCTTTATTTGAACAGTTCTACACAGTGACAGCATTCATTGAAATACTCCAATTTTTCAGTCTGAAGGTTAACTGTTATACAAGTATTTGTAGAAAGAAAAATAGAAGTACTAATATGTTGAAGGTCACCCAGTGAAACATAAATGGAAGTGGCAGACAGCTGGAGTTTGGAACACTTGATGAATCTTAGTTTGTGGAAAGGAATTCTTGCATTTTAACCTTTATATAATTTTTGAAGTAGTCATGCGTCTTTAGACCTCAATCTCATGAACAAACAATGCACTTTACAGACAAGTTCGGGTTTGAAAGCTCACTTTTCCTGAGTTACACTGGGAAGTAAGAGCTCTTATTTCTTCAAGTGGTAAACAAAGAAAATGTTATTCCTTCAATCTCCCAAGTTCAAACATCACTGAAAGGATTTCACTGAAACTGTGAAACAAAACAAAAACAACTTTCCCTTTGGATTTACCAAATATTTGTTCATAAGTAGCCTAAAAGCTTCATTTGGAATTCTTCCTGACTCAGAATTCTTCCCATCTTAGAATCAGTCAAGGTTCAGATTCTGAGCAAATTTCTTAGTTAACCCTCACTCAGTATTTGTTCACCTCTGAATTTATAATCATGGTTTGTATTTCAGATTATCTCCTAGATTAATTTGTTCTCAAAGCTCATCCTAGACCTCATTTCAGTGGCTCTCTCTAGAAAATACAGGTGGAAAATGAATACAACATTATCTCAAAGTCTAGACATAATTGATCAAGTCTACTTTGTACTAGTGACTGAGTAAGAAGTGTGCAACAGGGGACAGTGTGTTAAATCAAGAGTCCTTGATTAGTGCCTGTGGATGTGGATGGCTGGGCTGGTACTGAGGTCAGGACTGCCTTTAAAGGACCTACTGGATGTGTGACAATGGACGACCCTAAGAAGCCCCCCCCCCCCCCGTGATTCTCCTCCTGATTCTGGGACCATCTGCTGGGCTTCAGAACTCAGGCCTCCCAGTTTTCTGTGGCCATCACTTGGATTTTGGTTTGTGGAGAGTAGATCATCCTGAGGATAAGCAGGATGTTTTAAAAGTCTCACTTTTTGTTTCTTAAATGTCTCCATGTGCTGACGGAACATTTAAAAATAAAAACAGACATTTGTTTCTCAACGGTCACAGTTCAAAATGGCATGTACAAGTCTTCCTGTGGTCAGTTTGGAAACTCAAATAGCTTTTCGTATTGCTTTTTAAACAGAAATGCAATTTGAAAGTGAAGGAAAGCCTTTGGCGTTCCAAACATGGCCTGCAGTTCTGACCCCCAGGAAGTACCATCACATAGCTTCTGTCTAGCAGGATTGAAAGAACTGAGTGGGAACATGGCCTATGCCAAAGACCCACTTTGCAGATATGCTTCCATTCTGGATACTGAGGAAAATTAGAGAGGGCAAATGTATTTTTGGCATTTCCTCTACTGTGGCACAGTAAAAAAGAACACAGGCTCTGGAGTCATAGAGACCTGGATTTTACCAGCCTTCTTTCTAGAGTGAGGCAGAATCTCAGAGTTGTTTTCATCTGCATCTCTTGAATGATCAGTGATGCTGAACATTTTGAAACTGTGTGTTTCTTTGCTGCTTTTACTTCTTCATCTTAAAACACTAGATCTGCTGGAAAATATGTTAGATACAACTCTTGAAGACATGGGTGTGAATAAAAACTTTATAAACAAAACCTCAGTAGCACAGAAACTAGTTCAAAGAATCAATAACTGGGATTTCATCTTATTACAAAGATTCTATACAGTAAGAGAAACCACCAACAGAGCAAAAAGGCAACTTATAAGTTGGGAAAAAATTTACTAGATGTTTTTCAGGCAAAGAACTACTATCTAGAATACATAACGAACTTTTAAAAATCAGCCCTTCCAGATTTAAAAACCCAGTTCAAAAATAGACATCTGAAATGCACACACATTTTTCAGATGAAGAAGTAAAAACAGTGAAGAAGCATATGAAAAATATTCAGGGGGTTGGGGATTTAGCTCAGTGCTTCTGGAGCCTGTCTTGCAAGTGCAAGGACCTGGGTTTGATCCTTGGTAACCACATACAATACTGGGCGTGGAGACTCACGCCAGCAGCAATCAGCACCACATACCACAGTGCGGGGCTTGGTGGCTCACGCCTGTAATCCCAGCACTTGGGAGACAGAGGCAGGAGCATTGCTGTGATGTGAGTTTGAGGCTGAGCTCAGGGCCAGCCTGAACTACAAAGTGAGACCTTGTCTCAAAAAACCTAAAAAAAAAAAAAAAAAAAAAAAAAAAAAAAAAAAAAAAAAAAAAAAAAAAAAAAAAAAAAAAAAAAAAAAAAAGTTCAATATCACCAGTCATTTGAGAGATCCAGATGAAAATGCTGAGATTCCATCTCACTCTAGAAAGAATGGCTGCTATCATGAAATCAACCAACAAAAAATGCTAGCAGGGCTGTAGGGAGAAAGGAATCCTTCCCTACTGTTGGTGGGACTGTAGACTGGTGCAATCACTGTGGAAATCATTGTGGATATTCCTCAAAAAATTAGGATTAGAGGTCCTATTGGAACCTGTTTCCCTGCTGGGTTTATTCATGAAAAAATTAAAAGCATCATACCATAATGACATATGCTCATCAATGTTTATAGCCCCACATCTTGTAATAGCTAAATCTTGGAAACAGGCCAAATGCCCATTTAAAAAACATACACATACACACACACAAAGCAATATTAGCCATGTGGGTGGAAGTTGAAAGGAGGGCAGGGAAATGGGAAAAATAAGAATCAATATATATAATGTTTAGGCCCAAATTTTCAATGAGGAATATGATCATAATGTATTCCTAAAATGTTCCAATAAACTCAGTTTATTAAAGAAAATGAAAAAAAAAAAACCTGGAGATTTAGCTCAAGTGGTACTGTACCTATCTTGCAAGCACAAGGTCGTGAGTTTGATCCCTGTACTGCAAAAAACGAAAAGGAAAGAAAGAAAGAAAATAATTACAAACTATTCAGCACAATAAATAAGACAATAAATGCTTGAGAAAAACCAGATATTCTAATTAATATTATCGTGATGGTTATTTAATAATAGCAGGAAGTACAAATGAAATGACTATTGACTCTGAATCTCAACTCATCCAAAAATGTAGAATGCAAAGAGAAGTATAGTTTACATTCCTAAATAGTCTTAAGCTTCTGAAGTTTGAGGAGGAAATTGGGAGCTTGGCTGACACATGGTTTCTGTAGTGACCACCTCAACAGGTAGCTGCAGAGCAGGCAAGTAGGTTCTCTCTAAACCAAGGAAGACATTTCCATAGTGATACAAAAGACAGGAAACAAAGGCAAGGGTGAATCCAAGAAGCACAAACATCTGAGGTATTGGAAAAGATCTGTCTGCCATTACAGGTTAGTTTTCAGCTGTGTTTTAGAAGACAGTATTGTAAGCTTCCAGAAATTAAGCCATTAGGCACTTTTAATTCCAGAAATAGAAGTGTAGGTTTTAATCACGTAATGATCATATTTTTCATTTTGTGTATTTTATAATTTCAACATTTTGGGGCCCTGTGGAGCTAGGGAAGGACTGACTACTCTTCCAACGATAGCTAAATCCTAGAAGAAGCAACTGACTTGTCTACCCTATGTATCTTTCCTCTGACCCATCCAACCTTGAATCTCTACCTCATATGTCTTCTTCTATTCCACTCTTGTGGTCCAGGACATTGTCAACTATCCTAAATCACCCTAGAGCTAAGTATTGGGTGACTAGAGCCCCTTCAAGCGAGCCCACCAAAGTCACTCAAACTCTCTAATCTTAAGTCTTGTGAGCTGCTTAACTCATTCTACCTGTTCTTCCTGCAAAAGCGATAGCTTCAGGGTGGAGGGTTTAGCTCAGGGGCACCGCTGTTGCCTTGTAAGCATATCATGAATTCAGTCCCCAGTAACTTAAAAATAAAAAGAGGCCATAGACCAATGACGTCCTTGCCTTTGTTCAGCCTCCTCCGTCCCATCCCTGTGCACCTTGGTGCTCCTTATAACACTGTTTAGCCTGGTGACCTCCTGCCCTGAGGCATTTTGTCTCTCAAATCATTCTTTTCATAACAGTTGTCACATTACACCATACCTGAATAAAACAAAAGCCTGGGACATTTCAAATCAAACCAAAGGATCTTTGAATTCAGAGGTCTCCAGTTTCTGGCTGGATTATTTGACCAAGTCTCAACTTCAGTTTCCTTACCTGTAAGTGTAATAAAATACATACAATAAATAAAAACTATAATGAAAATGATGTCCCAAAAAGGCCTGAAGATTTAAACATTTGGATGCACCCACTGCAATTACTGATTAACAAGAGTTTGTTCCTGCATTTATTCATTTATTGCTGTTCACTTATAACCTAGAAATACAGTTTAGTTATCACTGGGTTCATTGTAGTTAATTCTGTAATTTTTTCATCATTGAAGTTTATAAATTTATGGGGTGCCATGTAATAATTTGATACGTGTATAGTGTATAATGATTAAAACACTATAGTTAG